>JANHZT010007231.1:11082-22017 GCA_032468215.1 Stegonotus admiraltiensis | reverse complement strand
AACTTCCCTTTGAGTTACTAGAAGCTTGTTTCCACTTCCTGCTGCCTCCGGTGCAATTTTTCCCTCCCCCAGCCACCCTCAACGCCTTTCAGCATCAGGAGGCATAAGTGCCTGCCAAGTTGCCACCCAGAGTTACCTTGTAGGGGAGATGGTGGCATAAAAATTTAATAAATAATGATAATGATAATAAAATGGCAGCATCTGGAGACAGCAGAAGAGAAAGAACCAGAGAAGAGAACAAAATGCGAAGACCTGCAAATAGAAATTGAACGACTGTGGCAAAAGGAAGCAAAGGGAGCACCAATAGCAATAGGTGCCTTAGGTGCAATCCCAGAACATCTGGTGCACCACTGGAACATCGGCATCGACAAGTTCACCACAAGTCAATTGCAAAAGGCAGCTTTGCTCGGAATAGCTTACATCGTCCAGCATCCACGTCTGCCTCTCCCAGGTCCCTGGGAAGACAAGAATGCCCAACCCAATCTGAACATCTGGCTGACTTTGCAAAGAACCCTAATAATAAAAGGAAGGGTCTCTCATACTTTAAACTAGCCAGGGGAGCCTGAAGACCCCCGGCATGCCATCTGGCATCTCGGCATCTCCCTCAGGATATCAATGTGGCTTCTGGCTGTTTTTGTTGTCAAAGGCCACGCACAAGCGCCCGGCCTCCCCGCTCATTTCCTCGTGCTCCAACCCAAACCAGAGAGCGGCTTCCTGGCCTGCAGGTGAAGTGGGGCCTTCTCCCCCCGGTCAGCCCATAGCACGTTTGAGATGGCACCCGTGCCTGCATGCAGCAAAGAAATTGGTTAGGAAAAACAGCAAAGGCCAACAGAAGGGGTTGCAAAAGAAAAGGAGACGGGCCCAGCCAGGCCCCCCGTTCGTCTCTGGGCCACAGACACAAGTTCTCCAGAGATGCAAAGCATTGCTCGATGCGTGGCGGTGCGGAGGTTTGGGGGAATGTGCCCCACCCCATTGCACAAGCCCCAAGGGTGTGATTCGCACTGATTGGACTCACACCCTTTTCGTGTGCCTTGATTAGGGCATTGTGTACGGCTCGGTACGCACCGCCCTTCCGGGATGTCCTTATCAGCAGAGGAAGTGGTGGCAACTCAGAAGCAGAGGTCTGCCGTAAAACCTCCCCCCTCGCCAGGTGCTCCAGTGCCAAAGCCACAAGCTAGCCGCCCAGGAGACGGCATCTGTCAGACGGGCACAAGCACACCACAGCCACCTGGTGCGCCAGAGAAAGGAAGCAGGCCGCCAGCACGACACATTCCCACAAAATGGACGCCCACGCTGCTGCATCCAAAAGGGCCTGACCACTCAACCCAACGGCTACGAAACGGACAGCAAGGCAGCCGTGGGTCAGAAAGGCCTCCGAAACCACCAAAAGACCAGGGCAGCCACAGGGCCTCACTGTGGCACACACAAACCAACGGAAGCCCTGCAGAACAAAGAGGCCAAAGGGCCCAGCAGCCCCAACTTCTGAGGAAGGTCCCGAGGCTCCTTTGCTGGGGGAGGGGGGCTTCCCTTCTGAAGAGGTTCCGCTTAGGGCTGCAGCAGCCGGACAAAACCCATCTCCTCCAGCCGAGGGATTGTCTGGCTGTGCCTCAGAGTCGAGATTTGTGCTTGGCTTTCTGAGGCCGTCTCAGAATTTCGAGAGAGTATTCCGGTTCTCTCGTCCTTGCCAAAAATGGAAAGGTGGCTGCTTGTGGTTTGAAGGAATGAGGAAGAGCAGAGCCCGATGACTTGTGAAGGGGCCCCTTCTCCGGCGCTTGCGAGGCCCAGCTGGGCCAGGATAGGCTGTGCCCGTCTGCTGACAGCCGGAGGCGGCAGCTTTGTAGACCAGAGAATCTGGATTCCACCAATTCAAATCTGGACGTCGTGCTGATAAAATGTCTTTCTGGGCTCGATTCTCTCCGGTGGCCTTGCCTTTCTCTCTGGGGCTGGCAGGAATGAAGCCTTTGGGGGCGCTGGCACCCCCGTGGCTCTTGGGGGCCCAGAGTATCCCCCGGCTGAACGATTGGGCTGTTTCCCCCACCTTGGCTGCCCCTTATCCCACCAGCTCTGTGGGCAGCAGGGCAAGCCCCCAATGATGCAGCCTCTCCTAGAGAAAGGAACACCCCCAGTGACAACCTGACGGGGGATTCAGGAGAGGCCGAAGCCAGAGGAAAGGGGCCAACTGCCCCAAGGCAATGCCCTTCACCCTACTGGTGTGTGTGCGGGGTATTGTGCCATCCTGCAAGCCACCAGCCAGGAAAGGAGTGATTGCCTCAGCCTTGCCTGTCTGGTCCTGCCAGAGGACCCAGTCTGCTCGCCATCTGCTCGGACAAGACAGGCTCAGGCAAAGGGTAGTGGTGGTCCTGGGGACCCTCCACCAGCTGGCTCTTGCCAGGGTCTGTTTTGAGTCCCCCTCCCTCCCTCCCTCCCTTCCCGGCTTGTCTTGAGGGCCGCAAAGGAGCCATCTTACGCTATCCCTGCCCAGGGCCTGGAAGTCAGTGGGCCGTGGCGCCTGGGGGGCAGTGGGGGCTCTGGGCTACTGCTCTTCACCCACAGGGTCCTTCTGGGAGTCAGGATGGCTGGGGTGGGAGGAGAGCTTTGTCCATTCCCATCCTTGGGCTGATTTCACAAGGCCTTGAAGGGGGCTTTGATGCCCTCGTGTGTGTGTGGGGGGGGAGAGCTGGCACGTTGTATTGAGCCTGTTCTGGACTCTCACTCTTCAGCCCCCTCTCTTTCCCCCTCCTCAGGATGTGCCCCACAGATGAAGGGGTCTTGCTTTCCAGCCCACGCTGTTTCCCTGTGTCGGTCCGGCTGCTCTCCTTTTATCCCAGAAGGAAACCATCTGGCCGCTATTTTTAGGTCGGGTCTGGAGTTGCTCTCCCCCGTGCCGTGCCCACCCCACCCCCGAGATATCATCTGCCTGGGTGCGCCGGGCAAAGCTGAAGGGGAGAGAGGAGGGGCAGCTGCTGCTTCTGATTTTGGACCTTGGTGGGCAGCTGTGAAATACTCTGCGTGGCTGGGAAGGATCCGCTTGCAGCCGGCCCTTCTCTGCCCCCTCCCCACAGCCCCTCACTGCCCCAGTGGGAATGGGGAAGCCGCAGCTGCCCCACGGATTCCACTGGGGAAGGGGCTCCCAGGCCCTGCTCAGAAGCACCGTAAAGGGGCCATTTTGACAGGCAGTTTCCATGACTTCTGTCGTCTGGGCTGGAGGCCCCTGCAATTGCCTGCATGGGGCAGAGGTCAACCTTGGAAAATCAGGTTTCTAGTCCTCATGGCTGCCCAGAGGGCCTCTGATGGGTTCTTGGGCTGCCCTGAAGCAGATGGGGCTTCCGGGGACCGGTGCGATGGTCTGGCATACACCTGGTGCCCAGTGGGAGGGCGCCTGGGGCCCTGAAGCGCCCTGGGGCCTGGGCGTGCTGGGTGGGAGCAGAGGGGGAGGGCAGGAGGATCCCTGCCCTGAAGTCGGAGCTGAGGCTGGGCAGGCTGGAAGTTGCACAATGATGGGATTGCGAGGAGATGCAGCACCTGCAAGGCTCCTCTCCAGAGTGGCGGTGGGGTGGAGGGGGTGGTGGGTGGAATCAGGCAGGGCTCCCCCAGCTCCCCACCCAAATGGTAGTTCCTGGGGGGGCAAAGCCGTCCTCCTCATGGTGGCTACGGACCCCCCTCCATCCCAGAGACGCCCCAGGGCCTTTCCCCACCCCCGGGGGGAGGGAGAGGCCCCCTGTTGTGCTGGGCACTGCTGCTGGTTGGGGGTCCCGTTGAGAGGCCCCGTCAGCTGGACCATGGGGGGAGGGGGCAGAGGACAGGCCCTGTGTGTGGGGGGGGAGCTGACCCAGAGGCTTGTTTGAGGAGCCTCTGACACACAAGGCCATGAAGCCCAGGCGTGGCCCGAACCCCCATCCCCCCTTGGTGTTTCAGACACAAGCCCAGCCGCCCAGCAGGAGCCCTTTGGCCGCCTGGAGTCGGGTTTGGTTTCGATGGTCTTTTGATTGTGACAAAGATCTGTTTTTATTTGTTGCTCCCCTTCCGGTTGGAGCTGCCTGGACTCCTCCAAGGCCAGGCCCAGGCCTGCCTAGACCAAATAAAACATCATCCTAAATAAATACCCAGCCGTCGCTGTTGCCTGCGGGTCTGCCTTGTGTCGGGGCCTGGTGTGCAGGAGAGTGTGGAGCGTACACCAGCACAACCAGAGGGCCTCTCTGGTCTGGGACTGTGATTCCAGCAGCCGTACCTCAGGACCCATCATCCCCAAACAGCCCAGGCCAGCCTCTGCTGGTGGCCGACTTGCTTCCCCTCCGGCTCCAAGTTCTTCCGAGTGGCCAGGCCCGGCCCCCAGTTATCCTCCGCCGAGGACCCCCCACCCAGTGAAAATGCGTCTTTTGGGGGAGCCCCCCCTCCCCTGGTCCTTTCCTTCCTCACGGGGAGTCCCTGCCTCCAGGGAGAGGCTAAAGGCTTCCTCAGCTGCTAGGCCCGTAGATTTTTGCCCCTCCGGTCTTTTGCAAACGGAAGCCCCCTGGGGGTCTGCCAAGTGCCTTTCGGAAGTGGGCTTCATATGAGACCTCGTAGCAAACAAAGACGGGGGTCCGTTGCGTGAAGAGGCCCTGCTTTTCTCCTGGGCAAGGGGGGAGGGGGAGGGGGAGATCCCCAATTGCATAAGGGGTTCGGAGGGCACCATCCGCTCGGAAGCCGCAGTGTCCTTCTGGGACTCTGGAGGCCCCTCTGTGGCTTGGCGGGGGTTCTCCCTCCCTTGCCTTGGTGGGGGGCTCCTCACATGGAGAGCAGCGCTGGGGGAGGCGGGTGCCCAAGCGGCCCCCTCCCTTCTCTCTTGGGCTGCCCGGTATTGCTGGAGTTGCTGGCCAGTTCCGAGTCTGCCCTTCCTGGCCAGGCTCTCTGGGCTGAAGCCACACATTGCCTCTGCGGTCAGTAAAGGAAGCCTGGTAGCAGCAGCAGGGAGAAGCTCAGGGAAGTGGGGGTGGGTGCTCTCTGCACATGCTCCAGCAGACGACCCCCTCCCCCCCGCATCAGTCTGCTTGCCATGCTAAGGTGGACCATGGGCTCCCAGGGAGGCTGGGGGAGCACACATGGCTTCTGAGTCCATCAGGGCTGCTGGGGGAATGATTGTCCACAGGCTTTTGCACAGGGTGGGGTGGGGTGCCTTGCGAAGATTGCCTGAAGTGTCCTTGAAGACCATCCAGTGCCTTGGCCCCCTCCCCTCCGGGTCGGCCTGACAGTGGCCATCTGTGTCCAGGGAAAGTCACGTGGGGCAGCCGGTCTGTCACTATTGTTCAGGTTGGGATGGGGGGCGGTTGGCTCCGTGCTACCCTCTACCAGCTGCCATCACTCCCCCCACCCCCCAGAAAATCTTCATGTGATCCCTTGGGTTGAAGATAGGTAACCTACATTAGAGAAGGTTTGCAATTAGATAATGGAAGGTTTGGGGCTCCTAATGGTACACGAGGAACCGTTTAAAAATTAGATGGCTGAGTGGGGACACAAGACAGAATAAGAGTTGGAAGGGACCTTGGAGGTCTTCTAGTCCAGCCCCCTGCTCAGGCAGGAAACCCTCTGCCATTCCGACAAGTGGCTGTCCAGCCTCTTCTTGAAAACCCCCAGTGTTAAGGGGGGGGGCAGGAGAGGATTTTGGGGTGAAAGATTGGAAGCAGCATCCACAGGTTCCTGGGCTGAGTGAGTCTTGTGGATCTCCTGTGCTTTTGGAACATAGAATAAAAGTTGGAAGGGACCTTGGAGGTCCTCTAGTCCAACCCCCTGCTTTCTCTGAACTCATCTGAAAAAGCCCTTGGGGCGGGGGAAGGTTGCGCTTCGAAAGACACGGGATCCAGCAATCTCTCAAGGAAGGATTGACCACACAGCCATGATGTTGCCCTGGGTTTATTGTTGAAATGCTACATTTTTGAACACTATACCTGCATTGTAAGTTTCAAGAAGATGGAACTAAGCTAACTTGGCCGAGCGGCCCTGGACAGGTAGCTCAGAGGCAGCTCCGGCTGAAGAGCCCCTCCTGGTGGAGCTGCTCCTGGGATGGGCTGGAGCTGCTTCTAAATTTAGCCCCAGAGCATCCCGGACGCCAGAGTGCACAGCAGCATTTCGGAGGTCAGGCCTGGGCCTTTCTTGGCTCTTCCCTGCCCTCCCCAGAGGCTCTGGCAAGGAATGGCTTGCAAACCCCTCCGTTTGGGGCCTGTTTCTTTTCCACGGCCACAAAGCCCTCTTCCCCGTGTCAGAGACCTCCCCAAAGGCTGGAAACCTGGCAAGTTTCCCGGTGGGGGATCGGCTCTCAAGACGCCAGGGAAGAAGATTCCCTGCTTCTGGAACAAGGGTGCCCAGTTTCGTTAAATGGAGCGGGTTTCTTGGAAATGAGAGTTCCCTCCCAGAGGAGTTCGAGTTCAGAAAGTCAAGATTATTTTCTTGTATGTCCCACCCATCCATCCCCTCCTTTCTCACCCAAAGAGAAACATTGGTCTAACTCAGGGTCTCCAAAGTTGGCCACTTTTCAGACTGGTGGACCTCAACTCCCAGAATTCCCCAGCCAGCCACGCGTGGGAGTTGAAGTCCAGCAGTCTTAAAAGGGGCCAAGTCTGGAGACCCTAATTCAAGGTTCTCCTATAGAGATGGCTATATTTGACTTGAGAGAGAGAGAGAGAGAGAGAGATCTGGACAGTTCTATTTACTCTTCCAAAGCTGAAAGGGAAGGCCAGAGATGGGTCATTGGGAACTGGGTCTCGTGAGCAGTACTTACCGTCTAATGTCCCTTTGTGACGTTAAGCGGGACAGAAAATATTCGGACTGCTTTGGCATCTCCAGCAGGGGCAGCCCAGAGAGACGCCAAGGGGTGGTGGTGGCAGTTATTATGGAGTCCCCACATTTCAGTACCAACTGGGTTTAAGTGTAGCTTAAAAAGCAGGGCTGGGCTTGTGTCTCTAAAGAGCAGCAACCCGAGTCAGCAAGTTGTGGGGGCTTCAGTGCTGGAGGTTTTAAAGAAGAGTTTGGACAGCCATTTGTCTGAGATGGTACAGCTTGAGCAGGGGGTTAGACTAGAAGACCTCCAAGGTCCCTTCCAACTCTGTCATAGTTGTCTGTCCTTGGGACCTGCTCCTCTCAGCTGTCCAAAGAATAGGAAGCACGCTGGCCTCTCCCATACGTGGTCAGACTCCCCACCCCACCCCCGACTCAGAGGAGGATGAAGGACTCGGCCCTGACTAGGGCGGGGGCTGTGGGGTTGACGGTGAGGGATTATCTCAGAAGCTGATGTGGGCCCTGAAAGTATTGCAAGGCTGGGGAGGCTCACCCAGGGAGGACACACCTTGGAGAGCCACCCATCCCCCTCACAGAGGGCTGGTGTCCAGCTGATCCACTGGCAGGGCAGGGGCAGGTTGGTCAGTTCCCTTCTGAAGGAGAAATTGCTTTTCAGGAGCCGGTGAATGATGCAAATCGAGGCTGCTCAAGCAAATGTGATTTCTCAGGCATCCTTTGCCCTCCGGCCCTTAAATCGAGGCTTTATTGCAGACCCTCTTGGCGTTGCTTCCCCAGAGGCCCCCACCCCCCAGCCTGCCTGCCTGCCTGCCTGCCTGCCTGCCTGCCTGCCTGCCTTGCAGAGATAAAGCACCAGCTCCTTCTTTGGTGGACCCACAGAGGGGTCCGGGGAATGAGGGGAGCCTTGTCACAGTAGGGCGTCTTCCCCTTTGGGTCCCCGTCCCCGTCAGCAGCTCCCCTTGGGAAGGATTCCGGGATCTCACGACTCTCCTCCCGCACAGATCTCTCACGGAACCGCTTTGCCGAAGTGCCTGAAGACGCCTGCCACTTGATGTCCCTGGAAGGGCTGAGCCTGTACCACAACTGCCTGCGCAGCCTCCCTCCGGCCATTGCCAACCTCCAGGCCCTCACCCACCTGAACGTTAGGTACTCGGGGAAGGGGCAGCCGGGGGCAGCTGGCAGCTGGAGCAAAGGGTCTGGGCGGGTTCTCGGGTGCGGAGGCCTTCTCAGCCAGCCTGCCTTCCTCCCCACAGCCGGAACCAGATCTCCGCGCTCCCCGCCTGCCTGTGCCGCCTGCCCCTCAAAGTTCTCATTGCCAGCAACAACAAGCTGGCCTCCCTGCCGGAAGACATCGGCTCCCTCGGCAGCCTTCGCCAGCTGGTGAGTCTGCGGGGTGGGCAGGGGGACCCGCAGAGAGAGGCCGAGGCCAAGACAGGACAGGACAGGCTTTTGGGGCTCCAAGCTGGAAGCAGAGATGGGGAAGCTGCCCAAATCCATGTGGCTGCAGCACCGTGCAGAACCCTCTTGTGGCTGCCCAGATGTGGTGGTGATGGGCAGGGGCTTGAGGGAGGGGCTTCGGAGGGCTCTTTGGAGCGGCCAACATCTGGCGGTTCAGCTGTGGCCTGTGCCCTTCTTATCAGCAGTCTCTGCTTTGGGGAGAGGTCGGGGGTTCACTCGGTTCCCTTTGTCCCTTCCTGACCAGGATGTGAGCAGCAATGAGCTGCGGTCCCTCCCAGGGAGCATGGGAGGTCTGGAGTGTCTTCGGGATCTCAATGTTCGCCGGAACCAGATCACCGTCCTGCCTGAAGGTCAGTGGTTTGGCCAGCCGGCGTCTCCGGGTCAAGTCCCCTCTGCTGAGCACCTGGGGCATTTGGGGCGCTGGCTGCCCCCAGAGCCTTTCCTACTGCCCCCTTTGCCTTTGCAGAGCTGGCTGAGCTTCCGCTGGTGCGGCTGGACTTTTCCTGCAACCTGGTCACTCGCCTTCCTGTCTGCTTCCGCCACTTGCGATACCTGCAGTGCCTCCTCCTGGAGAACAATCCCCTGCAGTTCCCACCTGCTCAGGTAGGCGGCCCACCCGCCATGCCCCAGCTCCATTTGGGCCCTCATTGAGCACCTGGGCCTTTCCCCTGGATCTGGCTGACCCTGCCCACCCCCGGCTAATCCCGGCTGCTTCAGGGATGGAGGCTGGGAGTACGGTGGCCCAGAAAACGAGGAGGAGGAAAAAAATTTAAATGAGAAAAAATAACGGCAATACGATTGGCTGAAGGGAGACACTAATCGCATGTAAATAAATAATAAATTCTGATTAAATCAGAAATGGGAAAGGACCATGAAGATGCTACTGTGTTTGGCTCGAGCCCCCATTGCCCTGTTCCATATTTGAAACATGCTGAAGCTTTCGAAATCTTTCAGAATAAAGGAAGCTGCGATCTGCCCCTCTGGTTTTCAGGCTAAGGTGAACGTGCCAGAAACGCGGCAGTCAAAGGAAGTTGAAAATAAAATAAAGGTTCCTATAATAAAATGATGCCCAGCCTCAAAAGAAGCTTTAATGTCAAAGTCACTGGTGTAAGAGGAAATGGCGAGTGTGAGCTTTGGGATCTGTCGAAACAGCGCCTGCCCGTCCCTCATCCGAGGCCTCCATCCTGCCAGCCACCCCAGGGGGAAAAGCTCAGCCTTCCAGCACTGCTTTCTCTCTGCCGGGGATCTAATCCCAGCCCAGGAGGCAGAGCGGTCAGGAGAGAAATGGCAGCGCTTCTTTTGTTGCAAGGTGTAACCACCGCGCCTTGAAAAGCGGGCAGCCCTCCTTCCTGCCTCAGAGAAAACCTTGGCTTCCCTCTTTTTCCCACCTGCCCGATTTCCGCAGGGCAGTCCCTGCTCTTGTGCTTCAGCAGAGCAGATCCTGTCCTCTGAGCCTCCTTGCCAGAAACATCAGCCACCCCTGTCATGGGGTGGGGGCTTCGTCCCGCAGCCTGGAAGGGAGCTCTCTCTGGTCTGCTCCTTGGCCGGCTGGATCGAGGCACCCCAGAGGACTTTACCCGGCCCTTGGGGGTCTTCTCAGCTCATCGGGCCAGGGAGGAGTCGCGGAGGGATGCAGGCCTGGCCGTTCCTTCCAAGCCGCTGGGATGGTCGTTCCGTGTCTGATGGGGCCTCGTTTCCGCAGGTCTGCCTGAAAGGCAAAATCCACATCTTCAAATACCTCAACGTCGAGGCCTGTGGCAAAGGCAGGCCGGACCTGGCAGAACTCGCCCAGGGACGCCCCGCCGGCTTCGGCACGTGGTAAGGAGCCAAGGGCAGGCCCCAGAAGAGGCTGCCAGCCATGGTGCCGGTTTCAGCCTCCAGTCAGAGGGAAGAACCTGGGTGGTAACCGGAGCCTCACCCTCGGGGCCGCTTCAGCTACCGTCCTCCTTTCAGCCTCCCAGATGACTTCTATCCGGCACGGCAACACGGCGGCCTCGACTCAGGCTTCCACAGCGTGGACAGTGGCAGCAAGCGGTGGTCGGGGAATGAGGTACGTGATGCCTGGCGGGTGAACTCCCTTCGCCCTTTTCCCGTGCTGGAGGAGGGAGCCTCACAGGAACAGGAGAGACCCCTGCAGCCAGGGCTGAAAATGGGGGCCCTGGGTTTTGCCCTGACTGGGGGCCTCTCTCTTCCTCAGTCCACCGACGAGTTCTCCGACCTTTCCTTCCGCATTGCCGAGTTGGCCCGCGACCCCAAGCAGCTGAGGGAGAAGCGTGGAGGGGCAGGTGAGCGCAGGAGGGGATGGGGGTTGTGAGTCCGCCAGCATTGCCGTAGCCGAGGAGGGCTGGAGAGTGGCGAGGCAGGTGGAGCCCAGCTCTTGCTCACAGCTGTTCCCTATCCCCACCCCCAGGCAATGCCGGAGAACTGGAGCAGATCGACTACATTGATAGCAGCGTGAATGGGGAGGAGGAAGAGGAGGATTCACTGGTGGAGGAAGAGGCGATAGGGCCCCCTCCGGCTGGGAGGGCCAGCAAGGCATGGACCGGCTTCCCCGGGACAGCGCCCCACGAGGTAAGGGGGCTGCCTCTGGGGAACCTCTCACTCAATCAGCAGAGCAGCTGTCCCAGGGAGGCCGTGGAAAATACTCTGGTTCCTGTGCCGAGTAGCAAGATTGGTTCTGACCGGGGGGCCGGTGGAGGGGGGGATGGAGGG
>JANHZT010007230.1:14568-26198 GCA_032468215.1 Stegonotus admiraltiensis | reverse complement strand
GCTATTGCTTAACGCATTGTAAGCCGCCCTGAGTCTCCGGAGAAGGGCAGCATATAAATCAAAGCAAAAAAACAAAAAAACAAAAAACAAAATGCTTCTGTTATTGTTAAAATTTGGAGAGATCTTTTCCTTGTTGACTTGTCACCAGGTTTTCTAACACTATATAAAGATGTGCCTCTTGCACTTTTAAAAATTTAAATATTTTATTTTAACAAGTTTTACATAAAGAATAGAACAAATGCAAACAAAAAAGAAATATATATATGGAAAAACTACACAAACTAAACCAAACAAGCAAACAAACTTAACAGAAATGAGGAAACTGTTTATATTTGTAAAACTTTGATCAAATGTCAAATATAGATTTTGAAATGAGTCGCTAACATTAGAAAATATACCACCGAAAAATATATTGAGTTAGTTTTTTGACTAATAAATAAGATTGCTTTTTCAAAAACAGTAAGTCACACTTCTCGTGAATCCACTTTAATATCAAGAATACAGGTAGTTCTTGACACATAACCACAACTGGAACCCGAATTTCCACTAAGAAAGTTGACTGCTAAGTGAGTCATGTTTGATTTAACGACCTTTTTTGCCCACTGATGTTAGGCGAATTGCCGCAGTTATTAAATTGTGCAGTTGTTAATTAAATCAAATCTGGCTTCCTCCATTGACTTTGTTTGTTAGCAAATGGCAACCCTATGACCTTCCCAAGGTACTGCTATTATTGGAAATGTGTGCCAGTTGCTAATCATCCAAATTTTGATCACTTGACTGTGGGAATGCTGTCATAGTTGTAAGTACAAGGACTGGTCATAATTTACCTTTTTTAAGAGCCATTGTAACTTAAACTAAATGGATGTTTATAACCATTTAGTTTAACTAAATGAATGGTTATAAACTGAGACTACCTGCAGCGCTGTTTTTCCAAATCCTCAAAATAATTAGCATTGATGGCCTGATACAACCATAACTGATCAGTCAAATGCCAAAGTTTGGGGATATAATTTAACATACTAATATCTTTAACACAAAAATGTTTCATATGAACCTACACATTGAAATATTATTCCAGAAATTAATTATTCAAAGATTCGGAAGGCCAAATCATATGGGTAAATGCTGATCAGATTTCTTTTACATTGCTAGCAAAGTAAAACTAATAGCCAACCTTTTGAATGTATTCTTTTGTGTATCCTGTAAATTTGAAATAAGATATTTTGATGAATCAGTTTTAATTTCTAAAGTGAACAAAATAAACAGATGGTTAGTCTCTTTCAATTACAATCACAAAATCAGACAGTTGATTTTTAATTTCCTTTCTTTTAATCTATTGGTTGATCTAGATTCAATTTCTTTCCACAGAAATCCCTGACATTATAAACGGTAAACATCTTCGATATTTCAGGTGAGTTATTGTCTAACTACCCCCAAATGGGACAGGCAGGGATACATTACTCCAGCATAATTTCTGTTAATTTTTAGGAGGACACGGTCTTTTAGTCTGAAGTAATCTAGTACGAACAGACTAGATTACTTCCAACAATGACATGCATTATATCAGTTTCAAATAATAAAATATCATATTGTATTACGATTCCTTGTAGTACAGAATATTACTTTATAAAATGGGAATTTATCATTTGAGTGTATCAATATATTCAATTGATGTATTATAACTCAGAAGTAAACTGATAGGTGAAAATTGACGGTTTATATATTTGTATCTCTTTGCCTTTTTCTCTATTTTTTCTTTTATTAGTATTAGACTTTTATAAAAATTAAAATGTTATTATTGATGTTACTTTGCTTGACACAATGCCTGAGAAAATCCTATTTAGATGGAAATTCACCTAGGGTTAGGGTTAAGCTTGAAATCAGTGAGACAAACAAACATCATGGATAGATTCAGAGTGGTTGTTTATGGAAAGTAATCTTACGTTCCCTTTTTGCTTCATTTTATTTTCCAGGAAAAATTAATAGGAAACCCTACTTTGGAAATAAATACCTAGTTGAAGTTTAGGCTTCCTTGAAATCTGTAAAAAAAACCCAAAAACAAACCAAGATCATAGTTAAATTTGGAGAGGCTGTTAACAGATAGTGGACTTTTTACATTCCTATTCTGCCTTATTTCAATTCCTAGTATTCCAATGATAAATTCTACTGGAATGGAAATCAGCCTGTGGTTTGAGTTAGGTTTCCTTGAAATCAGTGTGAAAAACCAACTACACAGATTTTGAGAGGTTTTTATGGCTGGAGTTTTTCTTACATTTCCACTCTGCATCTGATTACATGTGGAGGGAAGGAATTAATTTACAGGACACATCAGTGGCTTTTGCCTAGCCCTTAGTGCATAATCTCAAGAGTTTTCCAAGGTTGGGTTATCTGCATATTAGAAGTCAGCTGCAGAAACGGATGAGCTTTGAAAAAACAGTGCACATTAATTTCTGTCCCTATTAACAAAACCCAGGAAGAAATTATTTGAAAAACAGAGATGGAAGGTTGTATTAGCAAAAAAAATTTCTGATAGTGCAGTCAAATTTTCTTTTGAGATACAGATAGGATCAGTTTATAAAATAGGTAGAGCATTTTACATATAAATTGGACCCAGAATATTTTTGTTTTTCTTTAATTTGGTATGGGAGTTATACTTATTTAAGTATTGTAAGCCTATTTTAGAGTATACATAGTAGTTTTCCTGTATTTCCTGCATCATAGGAATTTCAGTAAAGTCTTTTGAAAACATCTCTTCAATTAAGTGGGTTTTTTCCCAGGATTATTTTACAAAGACCTTTCAAAGTAATTTTTTTTTGTTTTAAATAGGAGCAATGATGGATCGCCAACATAAATATTATAGTTTCCATCACCTAATTCTTGCCATTTTTCTTCCATTTCTACCAGAGATTGGGATGGTGATCTGAAGAAGCTACCAAATATTAAAATGAGAAAGTTATCCAGTAAAGATCTCTGCAGCAGTAGAATGGAGAAGGCAAACGTTGAAGCTGGAAATGAATTGCCTGCAGCACAGGATGTGGACTAAAGAGAAATTGCTGGGATATCTGAAACAGATTGACAAGCCAGTGTTTTAACTGTCTGTGGCAGATGAATACCTGCAGTTCTGATCATTATGACAATTTATACTGCAGTTTGTAATATTGCATTGTTTTTTTTTTAAAAAGATTGTGCAATGTGTGTAAGGTTCATAAAAATACTTGATATTACATTGATAGAACCAAATTCTGATTAATCTAAATTAATCATTCTAATTAGTCATAAAATGCAACAAAACAACAACAGATTTAAAGCTCATGAAAAAAAAGTCCAATTTTTATCTTGCACCTCACCTACTACCTTTTCCCAGTTGTTGTTCTTCAAGAGAAAGTACTGATCCGATTGTCATTACAATAGGAGCAAAGTATTTTTAGGGGTTAACTTTCCATACCCCAAGAGTATACGTAATTGTGTGCCCCAGTATCTAATTTATTTACAGTATTGTGTTGAAATGGAAAGAATAAAATATAGGCTGTAAAATAAGATTGGAAAGAGTAAAACATGGGCTTAAAACAGTACTGAACGATGCATACTAACCAGTATATTTAAGCTGCCTTCTTTCTTGGATTTGACCCTTTAGTTGTAATATTCTATGTGGTAACTTGTAATATTTTCCCAAAGTTGCTTTTTCAGGAGGCAACTGGACTTTAAAAAAAATTTTCTTTGAAGATGTTTTGCTTCTCAACCCAGAAGTTTCTTTAGCTCTGACAGGATAGTGGGGAATGGAGAGCTGAAGAAGCTTCTTGGATGAGAAGCGGAAAAAACAACAAAACCCCAAGAAAGTCCAGTTGCCTCCTGAAAAAGCACCTTTGGGACAACCACGACATGGATGACTGAGAATCTCTACAGACTTGTAATATTTTCATAATTCAAAATTACTAATTTTTGGACAAGAAAATAATTTGACTTCACCAGTTTGGCTTCAGAGAATTTACTAGCGGGCTTTCTACTTCAGTACTAATCTCTTTTCAAAACAAAGTCCCTTAACATTGATTTATAAATCAGATTTTGAAGCACATATTCAGGCTACTGAACTGACATTAAACTACATTCCTGAAGAATGGGGAAAGAGAATGCAATCCTGATTTTTTCTTCTTCTTGAGTTAAACTGTTACTCGGGAAAAGGACTGGACTACAGTTGGTTTTAACCAGGCCGTTTCTCGCTTAATCAAATGTAATCTGAAGCATTTAGACTGAGCTTTCATTTAAAATGCGCAGGGCATTTGATAAGGCAACAGTATTCTCCTCAAGTTTGAAACTTCTGACTCGATTTCAGACTGGAAATACAAAATACATAATAGAAATACATAATAGAACCATGATTAGTTTCTACTAAAAATAAACAATGTATAGCCAGTTAAGAGTCATCTGTTTATTACAAATACAAATTTGTTCCACAACAATTAGGATTTTTTTCTCACCCCAAGAACCTTTTAAATACACAAATCACCCACAAAAGCTCTTGCCAAAGAGAACTGGGTAAAACAAGTAACAAACTTGCAAGTCCAATGATTAAATATAATAAAATATTTGCATCATAGATTGCAGTGCAGTTTTCAGAAATTGAGAGAGAATTTTCAGATAAATGGGGATCTGTGCAACAATGGAATACTGACTTTTGCTATTTATTGATTGCTTTCCACCTGTAACAATTATACTAATAGTATTTTAGATTTATAACTAGGAGGATAATTTGGAATTTAATGCTGCCTAAGAATAAAACAAACAAACAAGCAAAGAATACTGCAATTTAAAAATTTGCTCTTTTTCCTTAAAGGACAATAATATTCCACATTTTTTCTAGTATCTGTAATACACTTTTTCTTTAACTGGTACTCAAAAAAGACAGCATACAAGATGGCATATTGCAAATTGTGGTACAAATATAATTTTTAAATACAACTGAAAGCTGTTCCTTCATATCTGTTTCCATGTGAATCAGGTTTTAAAAATAGCGTAATTCCCTAAATTCTATGGAATTAAGCCAAAACAAATCTTGGTTTAAAACTATTGCTGGCATAACGATAAGTTGTTTCTAAATCTTGGTATGGGAATCATGTAGACCTTTTCTCCCAATGCATCATGCTATATAAACATGCCAACATTTCTATGAATCTACTGTAGTATTTTACTCGCACTGAATATATGAATAACCAGCTATTTACCTTTTGTCACATGCATGATAATCCTTTTTCACAATGTTGCTCTGTATGGGCTCCATTGTATGGTCTCTGCAAAATATTCAGCTGGGCAAATTACTGCCTGGACTGACATTAACATTAGTAGAATAATAATAAATTCACATTGCAGTATTATTCTGAAAGTGCATTTTGTTGCGCTTAAATTCAGTTTTCAGCTTTTAATGCCATAGTGATCTTCTATGCAAAAGCATAGTAACATCACAAATATTTATAGTTGGAGAAGAAACATAAGTTATCACTCCAAATTATAAATCTAACCCAAACTACAACCTGATCTTCTATATGTCGCTTAGAAAAAAAAATGCAAACCATTCAGTTTAAATTTGATTTCAGCTTGTGGCCTACTTCTTTTCCATCTGTCCCATTATCTGCATTAAATTATGGGATCTTCTAAACACCACAAAATACTATAATGGCATTTTTTCTTTTATCTGAAATACTTAAGTTTACAGTTCAGTTATCCAGTTTTCATTTCAGAAAGCTTTCCGGCATTATAATTCTTGTCATATCTATCATATTGTATATTAACTTTATGGTTAATACGTTTGCAACCAAAAGCTAGATTTCTGATAATGGTAACAACTCTGACTTACTGACATCAAGTGAGAAAATACCTATTTATCTTAGCGAAGTTAACTGCTTTTGCAATTTCTCAATGGAACAAACAAATATCATGTCAGGACAGTTTACTCTTTTTTTAAAATTTGCAGCATGAATTATAATTCTTTTAGAAATAACCAATTGCAGTTTTTCATCATAAGCTCCCCTTATTACTGTTTTCTTTTATTAACTCACATTACTTGGGTACAACTCACAATACAATCAACAAGCATAAGAGTGATAGAAATAAGATACTTATTTTTCTGTAAATATCTTACTTTCTTTAAGCCTCCTAGGTAAATACTTCTGAAATGGGATGCAAAATTATTCTTTGGATCCCTGCAGGCTGCATTGCATACATTGATATGACTAAGTATCTTATTTAATCATACCTCATTTTATATTAATATATTAAAATAGTGTCAAATGAACTACTGAATCCTTAACTGTTAAATTCTTTCTTATATAGAAGTTACTGCATATACATTGTCAATTAAGTTCACATTGAAGAAATATTGTCATAATCTGAATGCTGTCCACACTGACTTTTTCAAGGCTATCTTTTAAACAAAGCATTGGGCTGTAACTTTTGAGTGTTGTTGTTGTTGTTGTTTTGCATATTTCTCACTCTAATGAATAGATACTGGAAATTGTAAAGCCTTTTGTTAACAAAAGTACTTTGGTGTCTTAATACTCCGATTTAATGAATTGTCCTTTGGAAGAATAATCTTACAGTGGCCAGGAAATTTTTAATATTCTACTATATAAGAATTACAAACTAAGTTGCTGCTCCAGATGAATTAAGCAATTTGTCAGGAAATTTGTTGTTAATTATTTCTGTGTCTATGGTTGACCAAGAAAAATATTTCTAATATTCTAGTTTACAAATACTCAAAATCCATTATTACTTAATAAGTGTGGTTGTTTTTACAGAAATGTTATAGGGTAATCACCTTAGCATTAAATATCACATTATCAGATAATTTGTGCTTCGATGCATACCTTTGTAAGAACCTTAAAAATTTGTTTGATCTCTCCCCCCCCCCTCAAGTTTACAATAATTAGCAAAAAGACCATAGTAGCAAATACACACAGTTTTTTTTTTCTTGTAAACAGAACATAAGTAGAAGTTCTGCAAATGCAGTTCTTTTAAGCCATCAATAGTAGTGTTGGCATGTCCTTTGCCTGTTAAAAGTTTTTGCTTTTCTATCTTCTTCCACTTTTAACTGTACTTAGCAAGAAAAGTGAAAAAACATTTCTCGATTACATTTCAGAGGTAATGTGCAGTTTCTTCGTACCAATTTTCCTTGCTATTTTTTATGTTTGTTCTTTTTTCAGATATAATCTGTGGATTTGATTTCTTCTTCTTGTCGCTAACAGAAACATTTCGCTTTGTTTCCCAAAGAAATGCTACTTCCGTCAAACGGGCATGACATCAGAAACAGTTTCTTCTGTTTGCTGAGAGTTTGTATCTGTCTGTGATACCGGAACCACAACAGTATCTTTAACTTCCGTGTTCTGAATGGCGGAACAATTTTTCTCTTCCAGTTTTTTGGCAGTATCTGGACAGTTCTGAACAAATATCACACGGTTATAGGCCTTCAGCCTTCGCCATAACTGAATGTAGACTTTACATTGCACATACATGAAGACAAGGCCTCCAGTGAATCCAATGGCTACCACAACCAATTTTGTCCAAAATGGCCATTCTAGGACTCCTTTCCATAAGAGAGAGGGAGGGAGGGAGGGGGAGAGGGAGAGAGAGAGATTAATGTTAAATTGATCAGGACTATTTCGATTGCTTTCTCTAATATTTACTGAGTGGTTTAGAAGCACACTTCCTACTATTTTCATATAAAGACAAAAATTATCTTTTACAGGTAGTCTTCACCTAATGACATCATTCAAGACACAAATTTTCACTGCTAAGTGAAGTGGTAGTTAGGTGAAAGTTATTGTGACTGCATCATTTAACAATGGCAGTTCTGGTAATCCCAGCTGCGATTGTTAGGCAAGGACCTTGTGCTTCCCTTGAGCACCCTCATCTCCACTTCAAATTCCCCCTCACTCCCCCATCTCTGCTTTATTGTTGCTCTGAACTCTTCCTCTTTGACAGAGTTGTCAAACTCAAGGCCTGTGGGCCGGATCTGGTCCACAGGGTGCTTAAATCTGGCCCCTGGGGCCACCCTGGAAACAGCGAAGAACCGATCCGCAGTGTCTCTGCCAGCGAAGACGGCTTGAGAGGGCTGCATGCACCCCTCCCAAACTCCATTTTCATTGGCAGAGGGTTGCAGGCGTCCATCACAGCTGAAAACAGAGCTTGGGAGAGCTACAGTTGGCCCTCCCAAACTCCATTTTCATTGGCAGTGCGTTGAAGGAAGCCATCACAGCCGAAAATGGAGCTCGGGAGGGCCACAGCCAGCATTCCAGAGTTACATTTTCATTGGCAGAGGATTGCAGGAGGCTGGGGCAGCCGAAATGGAGCTCGAGAGTGTCACAGGCGGCCCTCCCGAGCTCCATTTTCATTGGCAGAGGGTGCAGGATGCTGTTGCAGCCGAAAATGGGACCTTGGGAACCCGTTTTTGCAGAGTGCTCGGGCTACCACAGGTGCCCTTGACATCAAATTTGACATCCCTGCTCTACCACCTACCCGTCACCCCAAACTATATAACTTTCACCCCAGTTAATATTCACCATCTTCCTCCCATTTCTAGATGTGCCTAGCTGAGGCAGCAGCAGCAGCTGCATGAGGTCTCCATGATGCTGAGCCAGACTTGACAATGGGCCAACAGCTTCTTGGCAGACACCTCTTGTCACCAGTGGGAAGATGATGGTTAAGGCAGCTGGGGGTGGTAGAGGTAGGCAGCAGAATGCAGGAAAGACAAAATAACAGATGCGGGGGAGTAGATGAGGGGAACTGAAGCGTACCTTGCTATCATAGATGCAGGCAGACTGCTAAGTGCCTAAATATTGATCATGTAACCCTGGGGCAATGGCTGTAACTTTGAAGACCTATTCGGCATAGTCAGAACTTCTGTCAATGAATGGTGGTTATGTGAGGACCACATCTGCAAAAATGGACTGTCACTGTATAAGTCTTCAACTGTGGTCTATTCATGGAGTGTCCGTAAGATTTGCTTAGTGCCTGTGACAACTGCCTATGCACCTGTCAAAACGAATATCCAACTTGAATGAATGCACAATTTCTTAAGTGTACCTGGCAAGGAGTTGGACCTGGCAGAATTCTGTCTGAAATAATACAAGAGGCAAGGAGAAACATCATTTGGGAAGTGCAGTGCAGCTTTATTTTAGGCTGCTCATCTGCAGATTTTTGCTTTTTAGCAGTCACTGAAAAATGTCTCAATTTTAGGAAACATTTATGATTGGTTTAGTATGCTTAAATAATACAATGTTTTACATGGATATAGAATGGGAGGTCAATTGCTGAGTGTAGTAGAACTGTTCTATGATAGAAGCAAAGCATACTTGAGAATAAATGATACGCTTAGTATGGTTCAAGATTGAAAAGAGTAAGTCAAGTTTTGTGTAACGTTCCTTTGATTGTTTTTCTACTTTTTATGGATTAATTAATATGGAATCCTTGCAGTGAATGTGCCTGTAGCTTTACATTCCTAAGATGCCATGTTGCAGACTGTGAATCTGAACAATTTACAATGAATGTTACACGGAACACGGATCTGGTTGTCAATGTATGAAAGATTAAGGGAATCTAAGCTGACAAGAAAAATTGGATGAATTATTTTAAATGATACATACATTCTACTCTAAAAAAAAGTTTTTTAAAAAAGTCATTTATGCACCTTGTGGAATCTTTACTCAAGATGAGAAATTTTAATCCAATGCTGGTAATAAGTAGTGTATAGTCCCGTGATGGCGAACCTATGGCACGCGTGCCAGAGGTGGCATGCAGTGCCCCCTTTGTGGGCACACAAACCATCGCCCCAGTTTAGCTCTGTCATGCGTGCATGCGCGCCTCCCGCCAGCCAGCTGGTCTTCAGGTCTCTGCCACGCATACAGATACTTTTTTCCTGTGGCAATATTGTGTATAGAGGAACAATAATATTTGATTCTGCAAATAGTTACAGTATACAGTGCATTGTACAGAAAGCACATAATCTTTCTGGAGTCAGTGTTTGCATGAAACACACAGGATAATATTATTTGCATTGCATGATTCTGCTACTATAGTTGTGGTTGGGAACTATATAGGATAATTTATTTATTGTTTCTATTCTGATTTCTCTTGCAAGTTTCCATCCTTGATCTCAGCTGATGGCAGAAGTTGTCCAACTTTGTATGGATATGCAGCAAGATTAGGGTTGGTTAGCTTTGGATGAGAAGCCACCAGGGAATAGTAGGTCCTGAAGAAAACAAATGCTGGAAGAAGTCAATGGCAAATTACTTCCAACTCTTGCCGAAAAAACTTTATGGACATGAAACAATCAGGAAATCAACTTGAAGAAAACTTATAACATTTTCTATTCAAAGAGTTCAAGACCTAATTTCCTTGAAATACCATCCTTAGGAAGCCATTAAATACCTGTTTGGAACTACTTATTTGGTCTATCAGAGGTAATGATTTGGTTTCATGAAAATATAAGGGATATTCTTAAGGTGTTGGATTCTGTGAAAAGAGGGGAACATATGTTTATACGATCATTAAAATCATGTTGCTCCAGAAGTAATTATACTGGGTAATCAATCTTTACAGAAAGGATATGCAAATAAAATCCACTATTATGTTTTGAGTGTGTGTACTTAGTGAAATATATTCTAGTGATTCTACAAGTAGCATTAATGTGAAAGTAGAAAATAATCAATATACTCACCATTGTCATTGCCTTGCTTAATTTCCTCAGCAGTCCGATCTATCAATACGTACAATGACCAAACTACACAGGTAATAGCAATAATGTGGAATGTGACTGAGCAAACTATTTTTCTTCTTTCACTTGTCGTCATCTGCAGTTTCTCCCACTGGAAAGTGAAAAAAAAGGGTTTACAGGACTTCAAAGAAAGGTAGGTCATATCATTTTTTTTCTGCAATGAGTCGCAAAGCAAATAACTTGGAAATCTGTCATTCTTAGTACAGACTATAGATGTTCTTTTGCAAAACACGTATTTCAGAATTTCTTTGATATGTAATAACGTTGAATAACCTATTTGTAAAGTGTATTATAGTAACATAATATTTCCTACTACGGGAGTTAAAACAAAGAGGAATACAAGTTCATGGATGTATACATATTCCATACATTCCTGTGGGTAAACATAGAAATTTCTCCTTTAGAACATAGCATCAGTTTGAACTGTTCAGAGCAATGTCTCTGATTTGGTGCCCTCAAGAATTATTAGACTACAATGCTAATTACTCTTATTTGCATTTTTACAACCTATACTTGATCATAAGCTATACTGCCTGACATAAAAACAGCATAACCATGGTTAGATTTTCATGGTGTATTAACCCCTCCCCTAGAGGTGAGCTTTATATAATTTAACAAGTGGTTCGCCCAGAATCGAATATGTGAGTGCACACGCACGCTCGCTTCGCTCGTGCACCTTCCATGCATGCGCACGGCTTAAAAACTGCGGCTAAATAGGACGGCATAGCGCCGGTGTGGCCCCACAGGTCGTAATTACCAGTGCGGCTGAATCCCACCCCTGCCCTCCCCCATTCTTTTTTTTTAGGTTTTTTATTTCTTTTTTATTATTATTTTTTATTGAAAAGTTTCACAGAAAAGGATTTTTTTT
>JANHZT010007228.1:41250-51919 GCA_032468215.1 Stegonotus admiraltiensis | reverse complement strand
ACTTTGTATAAATATACAGAAGTATGAAGGCTATTGCTTAACGCATTGTAAGCCACCCTGAATCTCCGGAGAAGGGCAGCATATAAATAAAATAAAATTTAAAAAAGCTATAGGTTTATTTATTTTCTGTGCCTCTTCAACTTGCTTCTTTATCTCCCTGCAGATTATGAATATCATCAATGAAAACGAGGCAGCATTTTTCTCTTCTCTCTTGCAAGGACGCCGAGTTATAAACCGAACTCTCCAGAAATTGAATCACTCCAAAGTCTTCCCAGGCAAGGGTCTCATTTCCCCACAAACCACCACTGCTAGCTGCCAAAGTACAACGTACAGTGTAATGAGATAGATGCCTTGTTTGTTAAGCCCACCTGCCTGGCTTTGACTTGTCCCTTCCTTTTGACCATGTTTGCATGAAAGAGTAATATTCTGGCTGGTTAATGGGAATTAATGTGCAACTTTCTGATGTCTTATCTCTGTAATCACAGTCAGTGGTTAATCTTATGGTTGAGGTATTTTTTTACAATTTCAAATTCTAGTTAGGAAGCTTCAAAAATGGCAGATGCTGCATTATAGGGTGACATGCTTAAACATAGGAAAGTTGCTGAAGTTGCTCATATTTTTCCCTGCAGGCGAGGTAGCTTGGTCTCTCTATAGAAATTTGGGGTTCCCCCTGGATCTCATTAAATTGATGCTTGAAGAAAAAGGAGTACAGCTAGACATTGCTACTTTTGATCGTCTGGCTCAGGAACATGCTGAAGTAAGGCTCACAGGTGACTTTTTATGAATCCTATTTGATCTGTTTTTTTCCTCTGACCAATGCCTTAAAATGGTACTTTTAAGGAAATCTAAGGCACGAATAGGCAACCCATGGCTTTCTAGCCATAGCTAAAAGGGAGCTCCCAACAGCCCCTATGGTAAATGGTGAAGAATATTGGGAATTTAACAACATCTAGAAGACTACAAGGAGTTTACTCTAGTTGCAGCTGCGAGTGGCAGGACGCCGCAGGGCTTGTTGCAGTGGTGCTACCGTGAGTGCGTGCAACAGCACAACAAACCTCACAGTGGTGCCACCGCCCCCAAAACAACACAACAAGCCTTGCAGCATCCTGCCACAAGAGGCTGTGCCAGTGCAACAAGCCTTGCAAAGACCCATTTCTGGTGGAGTTTGGGGGAGAGAAGCAAGCCAGGGCCTCTGCTGCTTCTGCTTTCCTTGTGTGCAGCCAAAAGTTTGCAAAAGGCAGGAAGGTGAAATGCCAAGCTTGACCTGTACCCACACCTCGCATATTAACCCCACTTTTTCAGCCCAAGCAATCCTCCCCTCCCGCTGAGGCTTTAGGAATACCTCACAAGCGAAGTCACCCACCATTTCGCCACGAACACCCTGCTCCCGACTGAGGTGAGCTAAAGCAGGAAGAAGCTGCAGCTGTGGCTCCCACCACGCCTGCTTGCTGGCTTCCAGCAATGCCTTTTGCGGCAGTAAAGGCCAGAACCAAAGCACCATTTTCAGCTTCTCTGGGATGCTAAGCTGCCCTAAAGGGTAGGGCAAAAAAAATAAAGACATCTCCCAAAAATAAGCCCTGGTACTTATTTCAGAGGTCAAAAGAAAATAAGACCAGGTCTTATTTTTGGGGAAACACAGTAATAGGTATATTGTTGATATCTGTCTTAATTTTGATCTGGGGTTTTTTCCAATGGAATAGCCTTATTTTCTTTCTCTCTAAAAGGTGTGCAGGCACAAACTGAATTGGAGTGAAATTTCATAGTAACCATTGAATTCCACCTCCACGACACTTGATTTAAAAGGGAGTAAAGATTCTCAAAAATTTAAACTTGATCCTAGATTGGGATAGTCTTATGAAAATGCTACAGTCTTCAGAATTCTGTGAACAGGTTTAATTAAATTGATGTGCCTCATTCTTGTGTTTTCTCTCTCTGCGCCTTTCCTTCCATCTCCATGTCTGTGCAGCACAATGCTAAGTTGCAACAGCAACAGCAGTCCCAGAGTGCTGGGAAGCAGTTGGATGTGCTTTCATTGGCCCACTTGCAACAGCGGAATGTGCCTATTACTGATGATTCCCCCAAGTATGACTATAAACGTGGACAAGATGGGAAATATGGTAAGGATCAACCCTTTTTGGTGAAGGCCACATTTACTTTATTTTCCAGTAGGGAGATAAATGTTTTTGATAGAGTAGAATAACTGGGCTCATTACCTGATTTGAAAAGTCAATAATTGTGAGTTTTACAAAAGCACACTCAGGCAGCCATTTCTTATTTAATTATTGCATCTATATGATGCATGCTTGCAAGCTTCAGCTAAATATAGCGATCTTGGATAATGAGGAGTGGGGAAATTCTCTTTGAGGGGTCTGGTGGCTGCATCTCTGCTTCCTGAACTTCAAAGGTCAGTAGGAGATCCGTTGTTACAGTGATTTCATCAAAACAACGAGGGTGACATTTTTTTTCTTTTTGTTTGCTTTTTATATTTATTTTTTCTCCCACGAGGTAGAAGTGGGAGAATGGCAACAGCAGACTTTAAGGAAACAAATCATTCTATTTCCATCCTTAAAACCTACCTCAAATCATGGAGTGAAATCATTGTTTTTCAGGCTAATTTCAGCATTCTTTTCTGGTTTTGTGAGATATTAAGGATGGAAAAGGGAATGATTTGCATCCCTTCCTAGCTGTGTTCCATCTGAAATCTGCCTTACAGTGAAAAAAGAACCCAAGTCACCTCTCACTCTGACAACAATTTAAAGCCATTTGGAAGCAGGCAGGGCCTTCAGGAGCCTTCTGAAGGCCCTGCCTGCTTCCAAATGGCTGCCTCCAAATGGAAATAGGCTATGTGAACCTCATACAAGAGAATCACATAGTCTATATTTTGGTACTGGCTTCCAGCAGTTGATGCCAAGACAGTAGGAGGCTCTGCTTTGTTCACTCCTCATATTAGGAAGCCCCTCCTCTCTAACCAGGTGAGCTCTATATACCCAAATCTCACTTGTTGCCTTTGGAAGAATATTAGCCTCCTTCCTCCATGTTGTTATTTGCATGTAGGATTCTGTGAGGGAACAGAGGAGAAGAAGCATTTTGGCCTTTTACTTAAGCAGCAAAATATCTTCAGTCGGGTCTTATTTCCATGGGAGTTGGCTGATGGAAGGATGAGACAATTGGATTCCAGTGTAGGAAAGAGGCCTATTTTTAGCAACTTGCAGCAAGTTCCATGATGTCACTAAATCATTCATAACAGTAGAAACCTTAAAGAAGTATTGCCAGCCAGAATAGACTAAATAATCTAAATAGCAGACTAATTAGGCTAAATAATCCAGTAATCCCCAAATTTGTCTAATCCCCAAGTTTTCCTATATGCTGTCCTCTTTTGTAGAGCAATGAGAGTTTAGCTCTCCTGAATTTGGAGCTGGGGAATTGAACTTGATGGAAGAAAATCTATCATAGCACATGCATTGAATGGATACATATTTAAATCCATTTAATGCAGTTAAAGCTATTAATATATCCTTGTCATTACCTATGTGGGGAACTGTGAGTGGTATCTCCACAACCATTAATCTTTGTACTTCTTAGATTTTTCACATATCTAGCTTCAACTATTCGGTGGAAGCTGCAAATTTTTGTTAAGGCTCCAGCAGTACATTACACAAACCGGAAAAATCTTTCATGGGAAGGCGCTGTTGTTTTTCAGTTGCTAAGTCATGTCTGACTGTTCAAGACCCCATGGACCATAGCATGCCAGGGCCCCCTGTCCTCCCCTATCTCCCAGGGTTTGCGCAAATAGAAGGAACTACTCCCATATATAACAATATAATTTTAATATGTTTGTGTTCTTGAATACTGCAAGTATAGGTGCCCTGTGACTATCCAAAATACTTGAAATAATTTAGATGAGCATTGGTCAGATCAGTGCTATATGATTGGCTGATTGTCTTGTTGTCCAGGTGGCTCCACTGAATAGGCCACCTTGTAGAAATGGAGTCTATGACCTTTTTCATGTTCTTTGCAGTGTTCAAGCCATGCCAAGCCACTGTCTTAGCATTATATAGAGATCAGACTCTTCAAGAGGAAGTTTCAGGAAAACAGCACTGTGGGGTCCTGCTAGATAGGACTTGCTTCTATGCTGAGCAGGGTGGTCAGGCATCTGATCAAGGCTATATGATGTCTGGCAGACAGCAGGTAAGCTTTTTCCTAGTCAGAACTGAGATTATTCCCTGATGATTGTGGGAATGAACTTCCTTGAAATTTATTCGCCATCTTGGTTGCAGTCTCTAAGCTACAACACTAATTTATTCCTTATCCACATCTTCTTGCTTCTCTTTCAGTTTTTCACTGTAGCAAATATAAGCAAAAGGGAAGGGAAAAACTGACTTCTGTAGTTTTTGTACTAAATGCCGAAGGTTTACCTCTACTGATCTTAATCTGTACTTCTCCCAATGTTAATTTAAGAGCTTAGTTGATTGATAAACAGCATTTGTTAATAACTAAGATATTTGAATGTCCTGTAGAAGAATAGAAGAACCTGCTCCACAAAATCATGAAGTGTCGATGTTAACAGTTGTGTCTTTTTCCTACTTTTGAGGATATACTTTTCCCTGTTGAATCAATACAAGTATTTGGTGGCTATGTAATCCATGAAGTCTTCGTTTCAGAAACCCTGAAGGTTGGGGACCAAGTACACCTCTTTGTGGATGAGGTAACAATCTGTGCTGGGCAATTCCCATAAAACACCTGGGTCAACAGTGTCTTTATGAACATGCCATACTAACAGCTTATATTGGGTGGGAAGTTAGGAAAACATATTGCACCCTGGGCACAACCAACATTTCAAAGAACATTCCTAAGATACAGAATATTCTATGTTAGTTTTTACCTTTCTTGATTTTGCCCTAACTGTCATCCTTCCGACTAATGAACTCAAGGCAGTCAAGACTCTTGACAGTTTGCTCAGGTTCAAGAAGCCTTTATTGAGTACATCATAACGGCATTTAGAAAGGTGAAACTAGCTCTGAAGGGTTCCACCGCTTAGAGATAGTTAAAAGAATAGAGTTTCCCCACACACACCCTGTGTCTTTTAGATCACATGGGCCAATCAATTCAGCCAGAGGTTCCCACTCAGCTCCAACAGGTGTCCATTGACATGACCTTGGTTCACACGCTGGCTGGTACCCTGTTTCCCCCAAAATAAGACATCCCCTGATAATAAGCCCAATCAAGCTTTTGAGCACATGGCAATAAGGCCAAGCGTTTATTTCATGGTTCAAAAAAATATAAGACAGGGTCTTATTTTCAGGGAAACATGGTAGATGTTTTGACTAGCACCTGAGGCACTACATTCCTAAGCTCCCCCATCCCTCCTCCCATGAATGGCAACCAAGAAACAAAGCAGGAGTAAGCATGAGAAAGAATAGCTTCAGCTAAAGTTATTTTGCAGGCTGACACTAACACTATTTTCCTTTCAACCAATTCCCAAAGATTAACAAATACAGATGTTGTAGCTTAGCCCCAAGACAGTGTCTTACATTCAAGATAGAGAGAAAAAAAACACCTTGTGGATTCCCTAAGGATTCTTAAATATGTGACCCATTGAAATAAGTGAGGCTAAGATATGCAAATAGAGATATTTTTTTAGCAGAGCAACTTTGTTATAATAAGGCAAATTCCATCATTTTGGCTGTTTAGGCAGTTCTTTGAGAGACCTTAGCAAATTATTTAATAATTGTTAAATTGTTAGAAGCAGTATTTGGAGTATCAAGGAGTTTAAGCCCTATCCTGCAGTGAATATCTTAGAAAACAAGTATGGTGACCTTCTGATATCGGAAGAATTTATATAACAATAATGCACAGTCTCTTTTGGACAAAAAGAACAGCTATGAAGTTGGTGTTCTAGTACACACAGTCTAAAAGAACGTAGAGATGGCCTTGGTGAAGGAATGGATGAGCCTGTTAAGGGAGGAGAAATGGCAATTCATTCCTGAGAAGGTGACGGCATAGAAACTAAAAAATAATCATGCATTGATTCTATTCGGTACAGGACAAACAGACAGACCCAAACTAATAGTGTAGGCTTTCAAGATTCTGTCATTATGCCTATAATAGAGTAGCATTCCTGGAATCCTTGCAGTGCCTGTTTCTTGACCTCACCCTACCTCAAAGAACTGACAAACAAGTATGTTTCTTTGGGTATTAATTACAGGTAACCTGGGGTTCTTCAGATATTGCTGAACTATCAGTTTCAGCATCCTTCATTGCCTTTTAATTGGAGCTACTAGGGCTTCTTGTTCAGCAACATCTGTAGGGCTGGACGTTCTTGACTAGTTAATTCAAGAACATTAGTGAAGGAAGGGCTATAGAAGTTATAAACACAGACATTATACACTTAATTTGTTTCAGTCTGTGGTATCTCCAGAGGAAATAGATATCGGATAACAAAACTGGGAAAAAAAAACCCTCTGCTGAAAACATTCCTAGACAGTATAGTTGGTGCTTTGGTAGGTAGAATAAGAATCAGCATACAGTCATGTGTTCAAAATTATTTCATTATGCATTTATTAAAAACTCTTTATTTTTCACTACTGATATGTGCGGCTTTATTATAATGTTTTGCAATACCAGCGCCCCCTTATCCAGTCCACTGCTTTTGTTTTCAGGCCCAGAGGCTAGCTTCCATGAGGAACCACACAGCTACCCACCTGTTAAATTTTGCACTCCGCCAAGTCTTGGGAGACTGCACAGAACAGCAGGGATCCAGTGTGACTGCTGAGCATCTGCGATTTTTTGTCAACACCAAGGTGCCTGGTATCCCCAAAGTACTCCACATTTAGAGCAGGGAGGATAAGAAAACTTGGAACACATCTAGAGATGAGCTGCAAAAGTTAGTTCAACACCTACTATCTTGTCCCCTAACACAGGGGTCCCCAACCTCCGGGTCGTGGCCCATTCAGAACCAGGCTGTGCAAGTGGAGAGTGGGCAAGTGAGTGCACCTAAAGCTCCATTTGTGTGAGCAGTGGGTGCACCTGTCCGCTGCTCATGCAGATGGAGCTGCATATGTGCACACACCAGCCACTCACATGGAACAATCCCCTCTCCCCCTCCCCACCAGTCCACCAAGCTGAAAAGGTTGGGGATCGCTGTCCTAGCATAAGGCAGTAAGACAGTCTTTGGACTTCCATCATTGTTAGCAGTCCTGGTATTGAAACAGTATTTTTATTTAATAAATTTGTTTGCTGGCCATCTCGCCACAAGTATTCTCCTTATTCCTCCAACACTGACTAAGGGCTGCCACAGAGCATATAAATTCTGATGGATTTTGTCATTCTTTACCATGGAGGAAAATTTGGGTAATGTGTAATTTGATATAGACAATAAAGGAGAGATAGGATCGGCAATGGGAAGAGCGAATGTCTTGTAATACAGGTTTTTGCCAGTTCAAGGATGGTTAGCACCCAGCATTGAGGAAAGAGCCTTGGTGGTGCAGTGGCTAAAGTACTGTTTAAGTAAAGCCAGCTGCCTGCAATTACTGCAAGTTCAATTCTCACGAAGCTCAAGGTTGACTCAGCCTTCCATCCTTTCAAAGGTAGGTAAAATAAGGACCCGGTTTGTGGGGGGCAATAAGCTGACTTTGTATAAAATATACAAAAGTATAAAGGCCTTAATTAGCATCTCCGACTTGTTTGGCCAAATTCCATCAGCATGTAAGTGAAAAACAACAATAATCTTGCTTAACGCATTGTAAGCCGCCCTGAGTCTCCGGAGAAGAGTGGCATATAAATAAATAAATAAATAAAAAAGGCACTAAATTAACAGTTGGAGGGAATTGTGTGCTACGCAGCTCCAAATTCAATGTATAAATGGAGGAGGAGTGATGTAGGCAATTTAGTTTTGGAGCATTTAATGTCTTAATGTGTATCATTCACAAGACAACCCATCAATTGCCATCTAATCCTAACTGCTATCGTGAATACTTGGTGTTTTCACACTAAAAGCCTAATAATGTAAGTTTTGTTAGCATTCTCTTACACAGAATTTGTCTACGTTGGCAAACAAATCTTACATATAGTTTGGTTCAAGAACTATTGATTCCAGTTTTTAGATGAGAACTCTGAGGGTTAAAAATCTAGCAAGTGTTAACACCTGAAACTGAATCTTGGAAACTAATCATCCACTCTTTTGGATTCTACAACACATTAATCTTCATGCTGTGTAATACTGCATCTTTCTGATGGAGTATATTTTTCTTCATCAGGTCCCCATAAAAACAGAGAATCTGCAAGAGGTAGAAAGTGTGGTCCAAGAGATGATCAAAAGGAATGAAACCGTCTATACAGGAAAAGTTCCCCTCAATCAGACCAGTGATGTTCTAGGACTCCGGAAACTGGATGTGGTAATTTGAGGGATGGCAATGACTAAAGCAAAAAGTCTTAAATAGCTAAAAACAGATCAAAAGTGACCTCAGCCAGGGTACGCATTTTGCCCTGGAGACATTTGGAGTCATTTCTGAGTAAATATTTATGTTCTTGAATGTATTTTTAATCAAAACGTCTAACAATTATAAATATTATGCATTTTAAAAGTGAGTCAAAAATTACAAAATGACTCTTCCCCATTTGTTTTGCATTTTGATGCATATAATTTTTCCAAGAACTTTTTACTAAATTATACTGTGGATTATATACAACATGATCCTTTGAAATTAAAATTCTGACCTATAAAGAACTGTTAGATGGTTTTTATCTCTAATTTAACGGGGCTTTTTTACCTCAGGATAGATAGATCAAAGGATGTGTCTGTGAATGTGTGTGATTAATTTTTTGGTACATTTTAAAGTAAATGTTAATAAAAACCCTAGAAAAACATGGAATACATTTTAGAGCATTATATCATGCTCTTCAACGATTGAACTAGATTTGTACAGAGAATATAATCATGTACATCTGAAGTTCTATTTCCTGCATGATCAAGACTTGCAGTTATGCAGAATTCCCATTTATGTCATGCCTGTAACTGTTTTCAGCTAAACGCATTCATTGTCTTCTTGTGCAAAGTTTGGAGAAGCATGTGTGACCCCTCTATGTCTCTTAGTCTATCACTCCCAAATGAGCCTTAGGGAGCCTAAGTGCCACAAAATATATTTGGTTAAATTTCAAAGAATATTAGAATTAAAAGATCAGAAACAGCCAGCATTGTGTATAGTTATTTATGCTTTCTCTATAGTTACGCTACCTGGTTCCTGCTTCAGAATCCCATTTCTATCTAATTCTTGTTCCTTCCCTCTTTGGTTTAGTTCCCAGCCACAAAATACTGAGCATTCTGAAAAATGGAACCTTTGAAATTTGTGGAATTTGAGAATCTCAGAAACTGGTAGCCAAGCATTTGGCTGTTATTGAAAATATATCAGGTTCAACCATTTTCCACTTGTTAATAATATCTTTCCCATGCAGCAGCAATTGTTCAGGAGTGTTAGTGGTCATAGCATATGATCTAAGCCCTGTCTCTTTGTACATGCATGTGATGCTGACCCAAACAAAGGTGGCAGGGCTTGGATTGTGCTGCTGTACTGTCACCTTTAAGAAACATTGATGAATGAGTGGAGATAGTGCGTGCAGACCTTCCCACAGATTGGTCTTCGGCACGTTCTCAAGGGTGCTGCTATCTTCCACATAATTATGTCCACGTAATTATGTTGCACTCGTTACTTGCACAGCCAATAATTGCCATGTCATGTAGTCTTCTCTGAAACCTTTCAGGTGTATCCCGATCTGGTTCGTGTAGTGTCAGTAGGTATCCCGGTTGAAAAAGTCTTGGCTGAGGATTCTAAGCATGCAATGAATACCTCGGTGGAGCTGTGCTGCGGAGTGTAAGTATTTTTGTCCTGTTTCTTTTAAATTGAGATATTTTGCACATGCCTTGACATTGTGTGTGTGAAGTGGGTTCCCTCGAAAATTCCAGTCCGCTTCCCGGTTTCAACGAGAAGACCAAGGTCTGCATAATTTCTGCAGTCTGCCACAGCACTCTCTGCTTCACCATAAACTGCCAGGGGTCCTAGTTGGCAGCTCTCTCGTGCATTTTGGCAGTGAGACTCTTACCTGGGGAACCTTCGTTAGCAATATAAAATGATGCATTGTAATTTATTGCCAAAGAGACAGGTAGTTTAAAAATAGTGTCAAAATACAGGTTTCAGTTTTTGGGTTTTTTGGTTATTTATTTATTGGCAGCACTTGAAGTTCAGCACCGATGAACTATTTATTAACCAAATCTGGTAGGATGGTTTGGCTTTAGAAGTTGGGAGATACCCTTCTTTTAGCCATGGCTCACATGAGGGGGAGATTGGAGGCTGTCTTGCCTCTGCCATTTATGGTTTCTTTAATAGGCTTATACCAAGCCAATACTATATATGTACTGAGATGGGTTCTGGATTTCTGACTCCTTCCAAAAAACAAAGCCTGTTTGCTGCTCTTTCTCTCCTCTCCAGACACCTTCTGCAAACAGGAGATGTACAAGATTTCACCATCATCTTGGAGCGGCAGATGGTTAAAGGAATCAGCCATATTGTTGCAGTGACAGGAGAGCAAGCCAGACAAGTAAGACCTCAGTGAAATACCCTGTTTCCCCCAAAATAAGACATCCCCTGATAATAAGCCCAATAGGGCTTTTGAGCGC
>JANHZT010007228.1:22197-34947 GCA_032468215.1 Stegonotus admiraltiensis | reverse complement strand
AGATAGATAGATAGATAGATAGATACTATATATCCTGCCTAAGGCTGAGAGAGAGTAACTGGCCCAAGTACTTAGTTTTCCAGTCACACACATACATCTACTTCCTCTACGTTTTTTACCATGTAGATATAATTTGCAATTATTCACTCTTTTTTTCTATATTCCTGACTAACAGCTCTATTTTGGTTTTTATTACCTTACTTTTCACAACTCTATTCCTTGTTGCTTCACACAACCTAATATTCATGAGAATGCAGGCTCTCAACTAACAACAAAATATCATCTACATACAAAAGTACGTGTAGTCAATAATTCAGGACTATTCATATTACCATACACTTTCTCTAAATCAGTTAATGCACAGTGCAGTTCTTTTTTTCACATGAATACATTTCTCAATTACCTGCTGCAGAGCAAAAACCTGGTCTTCATTCTTGGCAGTTCATCTACGTTCTATTAATTTGTTCCCCTTCTCAGAGTTCATTATCAAAGGCTTCTGCAGCTGACTGGGCTCTCGCTGTTTGTACTCAAATGGGAGGCAAAGCAGAAGGTTCTGGAGTTGTAGCGAAAGGCATGGTGAAGACCAATGATGTACAGATGGTACTGGCGGCAGCCCGGGAATATGCAAAGAATGTATTTTGATGCTTGGTTGTGAGGAATTTGAATGTTCAGTTGAATGACTGTGAATCCTAATGAGCTTTGTACATTATGGTCCTGCAACCTTTCGGATTCTTCTGGATTATTGGACTGGTAGAATGAGCTGCTTTGGCTAGCCAATGTATATAAATAACTTCTTTCTTGAAATACAATTTGCACATGATGTTAAGAAGAACAACAAAGATTGTCCTTTGACCAGTCATATAAGGACAAGGCAAGTCAACCATACAGGTAAATATAATCAACCTCTCAGAATAGCTGCTAAGAAAGAAATAACCATATTTCTTTGACAATAAAAGATGTAAGTTGGTTGGCTACAAGATCATGTTTTTTTATTCAATAGAACAAAAAGTTAGTATGCTGTCTCATTGGAACCATTTTCCTGACTATGCAATGGAACAAATTATTTCTGGGCAAGTATGCTATCTAGCCTTTTTCTGGCTGGTTGTAGAAATTTTGCAAATAAGACTTGCTTTGAAGGGAGCTTTTGCTGTTTAAAGCACTTCACACAATAATTCTGGTGCAAACAACTCTGAACTTTTTATATCCAGATTTATCCTCTACTTGTTTGTAATCATCTGCCAGGGTTTGCTAATCATGCCTGGATTAATTTTAAATAGGTGACATTTACCACTTTTTTTCAACTCAATTTTTTATCCTATCCTTATCCTTTTTATATTGCTCCAAAATCAGGACCATTTGTTAAGCTTGCAATAATTTTTTGGAAACAGAGGGTGGAGAACTTGTGGCTTTCAGAAAAACACTTGTAACAGACCAATCGATGAACAAAAGTAGCAAATTTGAGCTCACCCTTCATGAAGTCTCACAGTACGAGACCCTTTAAAGCCATAATTGCAGAACTACTCCCTTGTCATTTGATGGAAAGTATCAGCTGAGACTTTCCCATAGACTCAGGGTCTAGCCATGAAATGTTTTTTATAAGAAAAGACTGTTGCTGGAAATTCATAATGGGAGCTAATGAATCGTTCCTAGAAAAAGCACAACCTCTTATTTTCAGATTCTGATCTTCCTAAAAGTGCTCCTGATGATACTTTGGCAATCAGAGGATTTTGAGTTTTCTTAACTAAATGGTACATGTCTGTTAAATCACCCCTATCAACAACAGAGAAGGAAAATACATACATGTATGTGTGTTCTTAATTGCAGTCAAGCACTGTCTCAATACATGGTTAACTAGCAAACATGAAGGATGTTTTACAGTGTAGAGCCTTGGGAACTGTATGAAGGCACCTTGCTTCCTTGCTTCAATCAGCACTGGTGCATTGGAAGTGAAGGAAACTCAAACCCGTTGGGTTTGTTCATGCTTCTGAGAACAGCAGAGCTAATGTTCAGGATGTCTTTGTTTGGATTCTGAGAGGCAAGAAAAAAAATGTTTGCATTAGTGTAATCTTCCATCAGTGTCATCAATATGATACTATTCAAAAAAAACAATTTTCACATAAAAGCTGTGTCTATCATGTCAGTATTATTTAGTAGTATTTATTGAATTTATTTGCTGCCCATCTTGTAACAAAATGACTCGTGCACCACTTTAGATGCACATTTATAAGCGAAAATGCTAGTTTAGCCACATTATTTATGTTCCAGCTAAACAGTGTGTCAGTGTTTTGCTGATTTCTCAATTAAACCATGGCCCAGAATTTCAAGAAATTACTATTAGCATTACAAATCCTTTGTATCATTTTTAAAGTATATTATTTCACACTTTTTAAGGACTTTCATGAAATCTAATAATAATAACAACTTCTTGACTAAATAATAGTGGTATGTACAATATAATTGGTCTATTAACAAACAAACGTTTTGCAAACATTAAGCTGCCTACAGGTAAAATAAAAACTTAATGTAATTATCAGTAGAGGAACATGTGTTAATTTGGATTGTTCTTCAATTTGCTGGTACTTTTTCCATAGTACCTAGCCATTGCTGTGGAATTTTTTCTAGTGATGCACTTAATAGTTTTATTTTAGACAAGCAGTAGTTTGAACACTGCCCAGGAAATCATCTGTTGCCAAATATTAGAGAAAGTGCTATAGCAATAGCAATAGCACTTAGACTTATATACCGTTTCATAGTGCTTTACAGCCCTCTCTAAGCGATTTTACAGAGTCAGCATATTGCCCCAACAATCTGGGTCCTCATTTTACCGACCTCGGAAGGATGGAAGGCTGAGTCAACCTTGAGCCGGTGAGATTTGAACTGCCGAACTGCAGCTAGCAGTCAGCTGAAGTAGCCTGCAGTGCTGCACTCTAACCACTGCGCCACCTTGGCTCAAATCACTTCAAAACCCTGTTCCTTAGATGTGATAACACTACTACTTTCATCATCTCTGACCTAGTATTTTATGGGAGTTGGAATCCAACAACTTTAGCAGATATGCATTCCATAACCTTATGTCAGCCAGAAATTGATATAAGATAGACGGCTATACAAATACTTTAAATAAACCTGTTTTAAAGCTCCAGCACCACCACCACCACAGATTCTAAATTATTTAATTCTATGTAGGAGCAAAGTGTACAATGCCACAGACACACCTGTACTGTAAGGCCTTCACTGACGGAGAAAGAGTATATAAAACCATCCTGCAACTTGCTTCCATTGCCGTCTTTGGGCTGCTGAAGTGGTGGCAGCCGAAGAGAGCATGGCGATTCATTGAGCCTGGCCTGTCTCTTCTGTAGCAGCAGCTGATTTCTCAGCACTAGAGAAAATAAAAATACCAGTTACAAAGCTTTTTTTTTTAAACCTACATGGAAAGCATTGTACCCATGTTGCACCAAGTTGAAGGGACCTGAAATGTACCATCAGAATGCTGATGGAAACACTAAAAGTAAGTGATAATGGATAAAAGTTGGAAAGTGCAATATGGCTTTATCCTGTACAAGGAATGTGGAAACTAGTTTTTTGCTCTTTGATAGGTTATTGAGAAATTTAAATATAAGCAAGTTTACTGGGCATTTCTTGATTTAGAGAAAGTATGAGGAAAATTGAATTGGCCTGAATTATGCAATACTTTGCATGTTTATGTAGCTGGGGGCTAATACAGGATAGAGCAGCATATGACAGAAATAAAGCATATGTGAGAATTAAATGCCACCCCAATGAATTGTTCAGCATTGTCTCTTTGGTTGTTCAGTATATTTATGGATATGTTTGTAAGGTATACTTGTGGCGAAGATAGGTGTTCTGTTGGTTGGGGATGTAAATCTATGTGTATTCTTACTTGCAGATAAAGCTAAGTATCACACTGATTTGCAGTGAATGTCAGCTTCTATAATTCAAGGACTATGGATTTTAAGGTTAATGTGATGCTTTAGTTGTGGCAGGAAAATGGAGAGACAAATTCTAATTTAAACATACCATAATATGGTTTATTCAGAAAGGGGATAGCACAATCGCTATGCGTTTGTGTTTTTTCTTTGGTTTCCACATGGCAACAGACCTACCTGGAACTCTTTGTGCACTTGCCACAGATCTCTTGAGCCAGTGTTTTTGAAAGGCAGCCCAATATGGCATTAGCATGCTGGAGACTGAATCCTTCAGACTGTCAAATAAACTTGGAGGTGGAATTTCCTTCTGGAGGGCCTGCTCAGCTGCCCGGATAGCTTTGCCCAGCCTCTTATTATCTACAGCCACCTGCAGGGCAAGCCACAGATATTTAGCATTCTGCATGACAAGATTATCCCTGGAACTATAGCTCCTTTTTCCTTTTCCTCTCCAGTCGCACAGTAAGACACAGACCTAATTATTTGGAGGTCAACTGAATGATCTCCTATTATTTTCCTGCAATTTTGACCTCTGTTGGAATGGAATCTGGTTTCACTGCTAGAATTACTAAGGCAGCAGTAAATGATCAGCCAGGCCATTCTCTAGATAAAAGAAGCTGAAATAAATTCAGCTGATGGGAGGTAGATGATGGCATTTCATTATTTTGGAATTGCTTCTTTGGCAATTCTAGGAATACTGACTGCTAGATTGTTAGGCTTCTCAGTGAATCTTGATATATTTTCTCTGAAATTTTTGGTGCTATTGTTTTGACTCCTTGTCCCTTTTGGCTTTGTACAGACTCCTGAGCAATATCAGTGATGCTAATTACTTTCACAGATACTTATGTGATTACCATTTATTTGTAAAAAGTACCATATATTACCTCCATTCCTTCAACCGCTCAGAGCCGCCTGCAAGCAACAGTTAAATACCATAATATATCAAGCATTAAAAGGTCTAGTAAATAGATCTGTTTTGAGGCCAGTGCTAAATTGTAGGATGGCTTCCCCTGTTTCAATTAAATACCAAGGAAGATATGATGAAATCTATTCTCCAGTGAAGCATTTTCTGTATTGGTGTACTATTCTCTGCTCTTGAGAAATTGTGGGAGAATTTCATTTTCTTTTGGAAACCTTTGAAGAAAATATTCTGTGCCAGCAAATTTGGCAGAGTGTTTTAAAGATCATAATGTCTGTCCATGGTTATTTCTCTTTAATACCAAAGGTGTAGCAATCAAGACGATTTGTCTTTTACCATAGATCAGGGGTGTCAAACTGGCGGCCCATAGGCCGGATGCATCACATGTAGGCCATGCCCACCCCAGCTCGGTGAATGGGAAAAACATCGCCAAACATTACATGATGGCAATGTGAAGCCGCGAGTTGATACCTGTGCCATAGATAGTATGAGCACTTTTACATGGAAGTGAGATAATCCTATATGTACATCAGGCTGGTAGTAAGAAATGATTAGCTAAAATACAGAGAAACTATTTTAAATTTGCTTCCCTGTATTTTTACTAATCAATTCTTACCAACCAACCTGTTAAACAGACCACTCCATCTGGGGAATAAAAATACCATTGACATTGTGAGCTTTTACCTGTAGCCGAGGTTCAATCTGAGACGCAAGGAAACAGTCACGTATCACAAGAACCTTTTTCTTCAGAAGAGTCATGTCAGGCCAGTCATGATGAGCATTTTTAAATTTCTGCACTTCCAGTAGAAAATGTAAACCACTCTCCAGCACAGGTGTGCCATGTACCTGGAGGTGTTTAACGAAATGGAGCATCTCTACAGTGGGCCAGCCTTCTGCAGCCTCTTTTAGAGACTGCCAAAAAGAGTCTTTGTCTTCCCTTGTAGGTTTTGCTGTGGCTGCTGATGCATCTTGTGATTCCCTGTTCCTTATATGCCTAAGAGCTACTTTTCCAGCTATCACATTTAGGAATGGTTCCAGCTTGCACCAGCGTTCTTCTGGAATCTGAGAAGGCACCAGTCCATATTTCTTCAACCCTTCACTCATCTCATCCCAAAACTGCTCAAAAGTAGGAACAACCAGGGAACGTAATAAGAGCTGGATTTCATTCCAAGTGACGTCAGTAATTTCTCCCTGGGCCACTTCTTCCTTTATTCTTTTCTTCAGTTCTTTGGGGAAGGGGATACTGGATCTCAAAACCCCCAGCTTGTTCCACATATCTAGAAATTTGACTGCACAATTCACTTGTTTTTCATTTGCTGGGACTTCCAAGCAGGCCTCCATTTCCTGTAGCAGTCCTAAAACCATCTGAAGATCTATATTCTGCATTTTACAAGCTGCCTTTTTGTACACATTTAAGATAACTGGGTTGCTAAGAAAATCTGGCACATTTTGAGGGGTGGGTGAGTCCTGAAGAACTGGTGATTTTTCCCTACTTCCCTGGTCTGTACTGCTTATGCTGGGAGATTTGGAAACTACCCCTGTGGGAGATTTGGAAACCACCTTCTTTTTACCCCCTTTCCTGTGTAACCCTCTTTCTTTTGAGCCATGAATATAGGTGTTTGGTTTCTGCTTCTTTATCCTGCAGGCAGAATGGCACATAAATAAGAATTTCCTCTTACAGAAAGAGATACAAATATTCAGTTAAAATATTGCCACTAAATGAAACAATATTATTGATGTACAAAGAAAACATTCATGTTTAAGAATAAATAACACAAATGCAATGATTTCTGGCTTCTGCAAAATGAATTCTGGCTTCAAAACTTTTAAATTTCATGTATTATTTGGCAAAGGGTGAAACAGCAGCAGAAGACAAAGGACAAAAGAAAGCCGCCAAGGTCAAAACCAATTTCATTTGCAGATTCCTTTCCTCCATAACCATGAGGGCTAGAAATTAAAACTCATTATGGCAAAACTGGAACAATTAAATTTTGGATTGTGCTAATTGTTTGTTGTACTTTAGTTTCCACTTTGTAATAATAATTGAGTTATTGCAAAGAACAAACCTCTGAACTTCCAAATCTTGATCTAATTGCTGACTGTCCACTTCCTTCAACATCTTATTCATACCTTTAAAAATTAACTCCAATTACTGATTTACTTTTGAGATAACGGTACAAACTTATGGCCATCTCCATAGAAATCCTCCTGAGTTAAATTACATATTCAAGTAAGTCTATACAATAAACCACAATATATAAAATCTGTTTTAAAACTTTGATTATAGTTTGAAGATATGCCACCATATGGCCACCCAGCCCACAAAAGTAACATTTAATTTCCACAAAGTTTTTTAATACCTCCCAATTCTGTCCTGATTGCTTCTATGGTCTTTGCTTTCAGAATTTTGGACATCCGAATGAGATATTGGTACACAGTATCTGTAAGAAATAAAAAAAATCTAAGACTATATTTAAGTTATTATTGGAGTGTTTACAAATTATTTGTAATGAGTTTTCTTTCATGACCAAATTACATGTCTTATGTAATTTGTTAGATTAAAGAACACTTAAAATCTCCATTAACATAGCAAAAACAACATTTGGACTTGGCCATTGCCTGCACAATATTACATAAAGACTCAATTTATAATGTTGTAAGTGCATAATTTTTGAAATATCTGCCACCAGAAAATGCATACAATTTTCAGAAAATTCAGAATAGGACATCTTGGCACTCACTCAAGGAAAGTTGTGACTTCATGGCAAACATAATGGAGCCACACCCCAGCGAGAATAGGCAGCACATATTGAATCATGGGTTGAAAAGCAGAAAATGTCAAGTCTCCACTGCCAGTGGAAAGTATTCTCTCAAGATGCTGGATGTAATCTAGCATACTGGAACTAAGCTCTGCAGAGAAAAAAGAATCAGAGCACAAGAAGACTCCACCTTCAAAGAGTTTGTTCATAGGCCCAAGTGTCCCCAAATAATTAGTAAATGAATAAATCTGATAAAACCTGAAAATAAAAAGTGAGCAAAATGTTTGTTATGAAATAGGATATCAATATCTACAGTATGGTTCACACCATAGCAGTTTACAAGTAGGCTTTACTGGTGTTTCCAAACACTAAATAATCTGTTTAATCAATGGGACAGAATTAAAGTTACCAAAAATAACAATCGATTTCTGTAGAACTAATACCAGTCTCTACAGCCAAGATATTCTGTAACCAACCTACAGAAATGTCCTTCCAACAATGAATTATATATCTTACTTTCTCCAATCATAAAACACTCATACTATCACTGAAACTCATTTTTTATTCTAATCTATTGTAGGAACAACATATTTAAGTCAATGTTGCCCATCTATCTGTTTCTCTTTTTATCTCAACTTCAAAAATACTAGATGACATCACATTGAGAACATAGATTTCACATTCTAAAGACATATTCAAGCACCTACATTCTGGGTAGTGATTCTTTCCAGTTTGGTAGGCTTCTTGCAATGATGGACTGATATTATTAAATCAGATTCCTTCATCTTCGCCCTTCCAATACAGCTCACCTGAATTGCATTCTGTGTAAGTGGCCTGAAACAGATGAAAAATCTGCCACGTTATATTCTGTACTTCAGATGGACTTGTGTGGTTCTCCTGTGCATTTTCGTAACATTTTAGCTTCTTCCACAGCAACAGATGATTAATCTTTTGTGGATCCTCAAACCTGGGGAGGTAACATGAAAGATATTTACTTCAGCATAAAGTGAAATGTAGGACTTCTGCCAAACCAAAAAAGGGATGCTGATCAGCATAAGCATCATGCCTTTTTTTAGAGGATTCTCACAATCAAATATCCACCTATGGGTAGTAAATAAAACAAGATAGTGAAATATGGGGCACTGAAAGCTGAGAAACTCACCGAGTCAAGTAGTGAAGGAAACCATCCCCATCTCCCAGATCGCACATCAATGCCTCAAGAAATCGAATGGTTGTCAGTGTTTCAAAGGAGTCTTTAAGGGAGCCTAACAGTCTCTTTGACCCAGTTCCTTTTCTGCTTTTCCTAAATGATAAAACCAAAATTGAATTTTCAGGATCTTTCTTCTGTACAGGACACGAGATCAGAACTGCATTCAGATTTTCCTAAACTATGCTAAGATCTGTTTAAAAGTAAAGCAGAATTACCAGTCTGGTTCATTAAAACCAAAAAGTTTGCTGTCATTCCCCAATAGAAGCAACCTTGATCCTCTAGAGCAGGGGTGTCAAACTTGCGGCCCGCAGGCCAGATGAGTCACATGCCGGCCCCGGCCCCGCCCGGTTTAGCAAAGGGGAAAAAAGTCCCGTTAACGTCACGTGATGCCACCATGATGCCGCGAGTTTTACACCCCTGCCGTAGAGCAAGTGTGTCCAACCTTGGCAACTTCAAAGACTTCTGGACATCAACTCCAAGAATTCCCCAGCCAGCATGGGACTTGAATTCCGCAAGTGTTAAAGTTGCCAAGGACAGATACTCCTGCTCTAGAGTATTTCTCTCTTCTTGGTTTATTTCTATACTGATTTTCCTCCTGGAGAAATGGTTGACAAGAAACAGCTACAGGCGAAACCATCATGCCACTGTCAAAGTTTAGGGAAACATAAATTTTCTTGACAGCTGTCACAGCATTGTAAAAGAAATTTAAACAGGGTTTATACAGCCTCCTTTCTGCATTTCTACTAAAAATTGGAGAGGACAGAGCAGGCTTTTCATTTGTCAGTTACTGAATATTGTTAAGTTTTTCTGCCGAGAATTTGGCCATTGTGATATCATTTTCATTTGCACTGAATATTACGATGTATTCATTAGATTTACATTCCAAATTTGCACAAAGCACCATAGATAGCGCTTTTTCCTCTGCGTTTTGAGGTTGTTGCACAGCATCAATCTTGTGAGGCAGGCTTCACTAAGAAATAATGATCAGCGCAAAATTAGCAAGTGAATTTCCTCAGTATATGATGCTTAAGGATAAACTGCATCATATTACAAGAAAGGCTTTGTAAAGTGCACACACCCACACCCAGATCATTTTAATAAACACACAAATGTAGACACTAACTACAGATCCTGAGCAGCTAAGCTGATTAGCTGATTATTAGCTGATTATTTCTTTTAGCAATAGCATTTAGACACATACTGCTCCATGGTGCTTTACAGCCCTCTCAGGGCAGTTTACAATAGCAATAGCACTTAGACTTATATATTGCCTCACCATGCTTTACAGCCCTTTCTAAGCAGTTTACAGAGTCAGCATATTGCCCCAACAATCTGGGTCCTCATTTTACCCACTTCGGAAGGATGCAAGGCTGACTCAACCTAGATCCGGTGAGAATCAAACTGCTGATCTGCTATCAGCTGGCAGTCAGCAGAAGTAGCCTGCAGTACTGCGTTCTAACCACTGTGCCACCATGGCTCTAATTTTAATTTTATTACAAATTTAATATATAATAATATAATAAATTAATTGATTAAGCTTCAAGGGGAAGAAAGCCATTAGGATGCATGATTACAATAAAATAACCATCAGTATTAAAAATAACACAAACTAACACTTCTGTTTTATGGACTGGTGCTCACATCGTTTTCCAGTCTTTGTTTCTTTTCATGTAGTTCACCATGTCCTTTTGGTCACCCATAGCAGGAAGCACTGTGGCCATAGGCAAAGAAAATGGGAAACCGCCACTCCAGAAAAGCTCCTCTTCAATAGGCACCTCTGAACTGGGTTCAAACCTATAAAAGTACTAAATTGAACTGACAAGGTATTTTATATTAAATCAATATTTATAGTTTTGGTTGAATGAAGAAAATCGAGGGGGGGGGTCTTTACTAAACTCCACCACAGAGTAAGCAAGAACAAAACATGGGACCAACTGTGTATTATATAGTCAATGCTTTAAGGCCATTTTAAAATGTTCTATTTAGGACATAATATTTTTTAATCTACGCCTATAGCCCAACTCCAAAAGCACAGTGATCCATCTAAGCACAAACCTTAACTGCCTGATTCTCTGATAATGAATTAGAAATCGGGGAACCCAGTAAGAACGCAATCGTCTTAAGGCATCATATTGTTTCCTGCTCAGGGAAGCCAAAGCTGTTTCCTCTTCCCCTATACTTTCCTCGAGCTGTTCCTGGAGACAAAGAGAAAACATGTAGTATGCATAAAATAGAAGTTAGGTTCCACTTTACACTTACATATATATTGATGGTTGTGATTGCTGCCACTTCTGAAATTACTGCAGTAAAGTGTCCTGCACATACGACTTTCTAAAAGAAGAATCCAGAACAAACTGGATGGACCCTCCTTTATTTAAAAAGTAAGCCTAATCTACTCTTACATCATGGGATTAATATTTATCTTCTTAAATATGCCAGATTAAAAAGAAAATGAAAACAATAGCTACATGTTAACTATCTTCTAAATGCTGTATTAAATTGATCCTCAGTGTAATCCTTTAATAATTGTTGGAAGTCCCTACTGTAAAGTGAAAAACAAGTCCTTTGATAGCCATATAGCAAAGTACTAAGATGGAAGACATTCCCAAGAAACCTAGGCAATAGAAGGATTCCATAATTATTCTGATTCATGAAGAAAATCACACAGGACAGAACCTACAATGCAATTATGCAAGATATTTCTGCACAGGAAGGCTACAGGAGGCAAAGAACAAACCTCCGAGCCCTGCTTTCTTAGCTGGTTTAGCTAGGTTTCTGATTACTTAAGCTATAACCTGGACAAAGGGACTTGCATTCCAGCTGTATTACTCACTTGAAAAGCAGGAGGGATGGCCAGCCTATATTTGGCTTGAATATCCCTGCCAAAAGAAGAGAAGCAGCATAAATTCCACTTGCATTGGAATATTTTCCTCCTTGCTACTGTATAAAAATATATCTATATTTTATTTATTTATTTTTAAAAAAGAGGATGGGCAGTATTTCATACATGATACTAGTACTGCACATTACATTCTGATCACGTAGCACAGTTTATAAGATTATTCCCTCTACTCTTAAAAGAAGGTAAGAATCTGCCACAACCTCACATCCCACAAATTCTGAAATTCATGAAGATCAGTTAGTGCACCTCACCCTCCACCATTTCCTCCAAATTATTGTCCCTATATTTCAGGCTTCTTAAATATCGCAAGAAATAAAAGAACAACTTTGATGTTTTGTATTGTACAGCATAAATAGAGCCACAGTATATCACCCAGTTATATATATTTAAACAAGGGAACTCCAGATTGTACAGATTGTGGCTATCTTCTTCTTAGAAGCTCAAATCAACAGAACCGGCGATAAGGAAGAATATTTCTCCTCTTCGTGCCTTCTCACTGTTTCACATGGAGAAAGCAAATGAATAAGTAGCAACACCCAGGAGCTACAGCAAGGCCAGAATGGAGTAATGAAGAAGGCATTAATTAATAGATACTCATCAATAACATGATGTGTGCAGGAACTAGAACAAGTGCTTATAAAAACCCATGTTTCTTGTTCTTAGCCATTAATTAGTTTAAATCATGATAAAAGTAATCACTGAGGACTGAGAAAGATATTCAAGATCATATTGCTGGGCTTCCAAATGGTCTACTATTTACCTCTCCTCATAATTAAGAAAAACAGACAAAATTATGCAATCAGGTTTTTTTTCTTCCTCTGAAATTTTAATGGAATGAAGTTTTGCTTTAAGGTCTATACCAGGGGTTGGCAAAAGGTGACTACAAGTTCAGTCATGATAATACATGGTATTTGCAAAATTCCAACTAGAATTTAAATGATAGAATAGAATAGAATAGAACAGAATAGAATAGAATAGAATAGAATAGAATAGAATAGAATAGAATAGAATAGAAT
>JANHZT010007226.1:2974-19130 GCA_032468215.1 Stegonotus admiraltiensis | reverse complement strand
CAGGCCTCCGAGAGAGTGAGAAGGGCTGTTTTCGCCCTTCCCAGATAAATAGAGAGGATCTGGAACCAGGTAAGAAAAACGGGCCTACCAGGCCATCATGTGCCGGGGGGGGGGTTTGCATGCACATGTGTGTGGGCACGTGCATGCACGATCCTCCCCCGCCCCCCCTCTCCTGGCACGCGATGGCAAAAAGGTTAGCCATCACTGTTCTAGGGTATGCTTGTTGAAAATTGCCTTATGCCAGGGCTATCAAACTCCTGGCCCATGTGCCGGATGCATCACAAGCTGGCTACGCCCACATCTGGTTTAGTGAAGGGGGGAAAGTCCCGATACGTCCCATGACGACGTGAGTTTGATGCCCCTGCCTTATGCTAATCAAAGGCATTTATCACCAGTATTTGAGGGAAGAATAATAGAATCCTTATGATAGACATAAACAATGCTGCATGTTAAAGCTCCTTAATGTTACCTGTCAGTGACACGATTAAGAATTGTGGAGTTCTTGGTGCTTCCTGAGCTTGGTGGCTTGCTTGCAGACGTTTCCTTACAATTCATATTGATGTTACCTCGTTGGGTAAACAAGGTAACATCAGGGTGAATTGTAATGAAAGTCTGCAGACAAGCCACCAAGCTCAGAGCACCAAGGACACCACACTTCAACTTTGAATTTATATTCTCTTCAGTTGAATTGATTAACAATTTCCTTCAGAATTATGTTTTGCCCACCAAATCAATACTTCTTTTTCTCTATTTCATCGCCTATTGTAGGCTGAGAACATATATAATGATGAAGATCCTGAAGGAAGTGTGGATCCAGAAGGACAAGGATCCTAGACATGTGGCCCCTTATTTCTCTTACTGTCCTCTTCCTGCCTTTTCTAACTATTCTAAGATTGACAATATTTGAAAGAAATAAATCACACTGTGCATTCAACAGCTCATTTATTAATGCTGTTCATCTGAGAATGTAAAAGGTTGCTGTTGAATGTTGGCAGATTGGCTTTTGACCATTTCTCTTCTAAAGAATTTGAGTTATGCTAGTATGAATATCTGTTGCCACAACTGCAATACAAGGTATGCTCAAACTGTTGCAGTACAAGTTGCAGAGGGGATTCTCTTATAAATACTTTTGGTGCCCTCCAATAAGTGTGTTGGAGTTACTTTTGTTCTTTAATCAAGTTCTTGGCGTAGATAAATCCAATGCAGGTTCATCAGTTCTCATTCTTGTCTAGCTGCTGTCAGTGAGACTTTCTTAGGTTTCTCTGTAGCATCTTGTTCCCTCTATCATTTTCCAACAAGGCATCTTACGATGTTAGGATATGAATATAATATGGTGATAGCCTATATATCTGCACATTGCTTGGCTGTCTCTATCTTTCTTGAAATGTGTTTTATCTTTCATTTCTTGTTCATTGTTTTTGTGTTTTAACTTGGGAGACCAAGTTGTAAAAGTTATTTCAGCTGAATGATAGATTGCAGACCTCATGCCCAGCTTCCTATAATTGAACACCGGTAGCAGGTATACCTAATACAGAATGATGAAACTAGTTCAGTTTGCCTCTGAATATTTGCTGTGTAGATTTAACTGTTTCACCAGCAGCCAGTGTAACTTCATGAACCCTGTAAAAAACTTCAATTGAAATAAATTCATTTTTTTATGTAGAATGTGACTTGTCTTTTTTTCTTCACTTGAACATGTATAGATTTTTTTATCAAATTATATATTATTGAAAAGTTTCTTTTAGGTTTCTTAGGAGCTAGAGATACTCCTTGAGTTACGATCATAATTGAGCCTGGAACTACAATCCTTTTATTTATTTGATTTTGATTTATATGCCGCCCTTCTCCGGTGACTCAGGGCGGCTTAAAATGCATTAAGCAATAGCCTTCATACTTTTGTATATTTTATACAAAGTCAGCTTAATTGCCCCCACAAACCGGGTCCTCAGTTTACCCACCTTAGAAAGGATGGAAGGCTGAGTTGACCTTGAGCCTAGTGAGAATTGAACTCTCAGTAATTGCAGGCAGCTGGATGTTAAAACTGCCTAGTAGGCATTAATCTCCTACGCCACTCAGGCTCATATCATACATCATCGTGGTCACAAATTGAGGCATGTGATTGGACCCGATTTTTTTGACGTTTCTGTGGTGGTTATTAAGTGAATGCCATGGACATTAAGTGAATCTATTTTTCCCAATGATTGTTTTCTGCCAGAAATAAAAAATGTCACAGATTATTGTCATGTGACTGTGGGACGCTACAAATAATTATAAAGGTGAGCCTGGTTGGCAAGCACCCAAAATGAGTGTGGTTGGGATGTGGGATGTGGGTTCAGGGAAGGAAAAAGGTAAGTAGCTTATTGGGGGAGTCATGTAACTGAATGGTTGCTAAGTGACCAAGGGCTTCCTATATAAGTAGATCAGCTGAAGTAATTATGTGTTACTGACTAAATCAAGATGGCCCTAGTATTGAAAGCTCTTGTTTGGTTGTGCTTATGCAGCTTTTTTGCAATAGTTGTGTGCTTAATAGTTCTGTATCACACCACTCAGCAGCAGCATTTCCTGCAGTCCTGGTTGCTGTCATCTGGGTGGGTAGGTGAGACAATTTCCTGCCAGTTTCCCACAATCAAAATCTGGGGGGCCTGGGAGGCAGTTGCCAGTCCCAGGCTTGCAGGCAGGTAATCCACTGCCCTGTGGGATGGGGAAGAAGGGGCACGATGTGAGTTGGAGAGACTTAAAACTTGCAATTTTGGTTTTTATTTTTGTATGCTGCTCACAATCACTGAGAGTGAGTGGGCGGCCATATAAATTGTCTTATATAAACAAACTTTCCCTGCTAGCTTCCTTGTTGACTTTTCTGGAGAAGTGCACAAAGAAGGTTGCAAATGGTGATCACACTGTGCTTGGCAGTTGGTTGTAAGTGCAAATAGATTGCCAAGTTACAATCATGTGATTATAGGGCTGCTGGGACAGCCAGAAGTCTAATGTCTGGTCATAACTACCATTCTTTTGGTGTCACAACTTGGAATGGTTGCTGATAGTTGTATGAAAAGTTTTTGATTGAAGTTTTGTTTCTTAGTACATTGATAGTCTACAAAAAGCTCACTTCACTATTCATAAGCAAGTTTTATACAGAAAATTAAATATTGACAAAGGTTTTGACATGTCATCTGGGTACATTTTAACAATTGCTGATAATGCTTATCTGATGTTCTGTTAATATCAGGTCTGTCTTAATGGCCACATCTCAAAAATCATAATCCTGTTTGACAGTAAAAATGCAAACTCTCATCCTAGAACTCTTGCTTATTGGTTGCTACCAGTATTAGTCGGATGGAGTCCACATTGGTAAGCAGAGGGAAAGATGGCCGTGCATAGGATTCAGTCTTTGTCTTCATCTTCCTTCACTTCAGATTCGCAGAGTTGCCCGTATATTTCTAAGCAGCCTCTGTGAGAATTGAGAATTGGTTACACAACTGCATCAGTTCTATGTTACAAAAAAACAATATATCGCAAAATAACATTTGCGCTCGTGCTTTGAACTCTCAAACTCTTATAGATCTTACTTAGGAGAAAACTTGACAGTAGAAAAAGTTATATAACCATTTTTATATCAAAGCAAGGTATCTACTTGTTATAATTTGAATATTGTACAAACAAATCCTGTCTACACAATATTTAGATTATATGCTAATTATGCCACCATGGTTTTTCTAAATATTCTACACAGAGTGAGATGCCACACTGTTAGTATAGTAAGAGTGGCTACTAAGCTACACTCCTAGCCCAAAGGCCAAGGAAGTAAGCTGCAAAGGTAGTAAAAATCCTGGCCCCAAAGTGTTTCAATTATTTTCAAATCATCCTCTATTAATGGTGTTTTCTTCCTTATTTTGCTTTTACGTGGATACGGATCAAAGAAATGAAACCTACTTGTAAATGGACAGTTCTTGATGTAAACTGACTTTCAGTTCTTCCAATTCTTGGTTCTTTCGTTGCTGAAGTTGAACTCCAGTCTTCAATTCCCTTATTCTGTTTTCCATCTCCTCCACTTGCTCCTGTGGGCGAAAGACAGGTAATCCTCAATTTACAACCAGAGTTCAGATTGTGTTGCTAAGCAAGGCAGTTATTGAATTATACCCGATTTTATGACATATTTTGCCAGAGTTATTAAATGAATCATGCTGTTAAGCAAATCAAGCTTCCACCATTAACTTTGCTTGTCAGAATTCAGCTGGGAAAATCATAAGTACTGATCACTGCACACTGCAACCATCATAAATACAGTTGCCAAGCCCCCAAGTTCTGATCACATGATGGGATACTGCATAGGTTGTGTGAGGGCTGGTGAGAACTTTTTCAGTGCCTTTGATTTTGAAGGATTGCTAAACAAATGGCAAGCTGAGGTCTATCTACTGGTATGTAAATTATCTTCTAAAAAAGAAAGCTTTAAATTCTTCATGGTGGCCTTACATTGCAGTCAAGATGGATGTGGCTTTGCAATATTAAGGAACAGCCCCTTCAGTGTGAACTTGGGCAATGGACAAGTGAACTAAAATGGACACTTGTAAACACACAGTGTCAGCGCTGGAGGCCATCTTTTTCTTTGGCTCTTCAGGGCTGCCACACTTGGTGGATGGGCATGCTGGGAGGGAGGTGAAATGTATAGTCATAACATTCACTGGGAGTCAAGGACGTTCAGCCTACACTTGGAGGGGCGTGGCTGGGAAGCAACTCCAGTTAGGATGGTGACCTGATTGGAGCATGTGATGGACATGTGGGTGCCAGGGAAGGGACTTTGACTTTCCTTTGGGTGGGAAAAACCCGGGAGACTTCAGATTTGGGTTTTGCCAGATGTGCCAATATGACATCTCTAATAAAATGGAACTTTGAGGAAATGCCTGCCCAACCAAATCTTACTTAGTTGGGGGTATTACTTGGAACCCTGACATTAACCCGAATCTACTTTAAAGACTCAATCCAGCTCCCCACTCCAGGGTCCTGAGCCCAAAGTGCTGACCCGCTTGCTGGGCGGCACAAAGACTCAGGGAAGATGGAGGAGAAGACAGCAATTACAGAAGGAGCTTCAAGGACTAGCTTGGAGGTTGTTCTCGAGACCATCTACTCCCCTTCGGAGAGCATGGTAGCAGCAGCAGAGACCATGAAGGGTGAGCGTTGGCGAGGCGCCCGGCCCAAAGAGCTGGCACCTTGGCAGATCACTCAGCTGGATCCTTCCCCATGGGGAAGCCACAGGAGCCAAGCTGCCTCAGGAGTTGGCAATTGGGGCAACACTGCAGGAACCTCAGATTGCAATGAGCAGATTGGTGCACACCCAGGCCTTCGAATGGAGAGTGATGAGGCTTCCTGAGTCCAGTGATTCCAGGAAATGGAGTCTCCGGCCGCCATTACGGAGCCAGTCACTAGTGGGGCTTCTGGAACGATTTGACCAACTCTGCATGGGCAGCATCACATAGCCTACCCCAAACAGCCACCCCCCCCCGAGTCCTGGCTCAACCCACATTCACTTTTCTGGGCCTCGGAGCCATGACCATCCAGGGTGAAGCATTGGCTTCATTTCACTCAGCACAAAGTAGATCGCGCTTTAGCCTCCTGCACCTCCAGCCACCCCTCCCTCGTGATTCAAAACAACATTTGACAGAACCCTAGGGAGGCCGGTCTATTTCCTGAACTGGATTTGGTCCCACATTGACTGTTATGGGGACCAGTACCAAACTGATCAGGATATAGTGTCGGTAATTGCTGACATCATGATGGAGGGAGAAGCAGCGGAGTGGATAGCCTAGTTACATGATGAAGGGGCCCCAGAGCTAGAAGACACTTATGGATTCATGCAACTGCTCAGGGCCCAATTTGAGGAAACAGCTCACAGAGAGGAAGCTGAAATTCAAATCAAAGCCCTGAAGCAAGTGGGCTGAACCCCAAAAGAACTCATCTGGGAATTCCGAAGGCTGGCCGAGAAATTGAGAGACTGGCCTGAACGCCTCTTTGTTTACCACTTCAAAGAGGCTCTAGACCAGGACCTCAGGCTTGTGATTACAGGGGGGTTCAGGACTACATACAGGACTAGTACCGGATGGCCGTAGCCATGGACCTAGAGATCCACCCACAGCAGAAGCCCACCTCAGAGAAATCAGTTAAGTTGGCTCTGGGTTGCCAAGCCCCTGGAAAACTGTCTGAAGCACCACAACCGGCACTGCCGGGAATGATCAAGTGCTTCCAATGTGGCCAGCAAGGCCACGAGCATCTGTGTGCCTGGCTCCAGCCCCAGTCCCTCAACTCCAAACTCCATTGGCATCTCGGGGAAGGAAACCCCCAAGGAAGTCACCAGACAAGGGAAGGATCGCCCAACAAGCTGCTGAGGTTCCTTCCCTCTCCGCTGGAAACTCCAGCTTCAGAGACCTCTCCAGGCTCCGCCAGTGGGAGCAGTGGGGAAGAGGATCCGATGGTAAGTGAAGCCATCAGCCCCTTCTCCATTAAGTCCTGGATAATAGTGCCAGGGGGACATAGAGACCATCATAGACACTGGCTGCACCAGGTGTCTGATCAGCCTCCCAATTGTCCAACAGCTACGAATAAGCATGAAACCCCTGGTATATCCCATATGCTTGAGCAAGTTGATGGGGCACTAATAGGCAGAGCCCCAGCCACTTTAGTAATGGAGTTTTATTAGACTGGAGATAGGGCACTACCAGGAGCTTATACGTTTTGTAGTAGCCCCCAAATGACTGAATAAATATACTAGGTCTTGCTTGGCTGGACAAGTGGGGCCTGACCATCACAAGGGAAGATGGCTACCAAAAGCTAAGAATAGGCATTGGCCCACTGCCGCCAAATAAACAGGCACTGAACCCCAGGAGCCCCAGCTGGCTGGAAAATGCAGCCGCCACAGAGGGGCTCCCTGGCTGTCCTCAGGTGCCCAAGGAATATCGGGATTTGACGGCTGCCTTTAATGAGCAGGACTGCAACTTCCTCCCTCCTCACCACCCTACGGACTGCGCGATTGAGTTCATACCAGAAGCCAAGTTGCCAAAGCCAAAAATGTACTCCATGACCCCAAAAGAAATGACTGAATTGAGAAAATACATCGATGCCAACTTCATTCATTCAAGGGACTTCATTCAACCTGCCAAATCCAAAGTGACAACTCCTGTGCTGTTCAAAAAGAAAAAAGATGGATGGGGCTTTGCATTGATTTTCGCGGAATTAATGCCATGTGCGTGGAGAACACCTACCCCCTCTCCTTAATGAATGACATGCTAAGCCGCTTGGTGAAGGGCAAGGTGCTCACCAAGCTGGACCTAAGAGAAGCCTATTAATGGATATGGATTAGAGAGGGGGACGAATGGAAGACCGCATTCAACTGCCCACTGGGCAGCTTTCAATTTAAGGTCATGCCGTTTGGGCTCCAGGGAGCCCCTGCCATATTTATGCAGCTAATCAATGAGGTGCTGCATGAGCATCTCTACAAGGGGGTCCTAGTTTACCTGGATGACATCCTTATATTTAGTGAAACACTGGAAGAACACATTAAATTACAGCAAGTGCTGAAAAAAAACATGCTGCGAAGCTCTCTAAATGTGAATTCCATAAGACTTCCCTAGACTACCTGGGCTACTGAGTGCCAAGTGAGGGGATTGAGATGGATCTAGGGAAAGTGAAAGTGGTACTGGACTGGCAACCCCCATGCAACTGCAAACAGCTCCAGAACTTCCAAGGGTTCACAAACTTCTATAGGCAATTCATTCCAGCATTTGCAGAAGTAGCCCTACCCCTAATGGAGCTACTGAAAACAGCCTCCCCCCTTCAAAGTTGCGTCCAACACAACAGCTGACCTAGTTACTAGAGTGCCAAAAAGCATTCAAGAAATTAAAAAGACTCTTCGCCGAGGAGCCGATACTCCAGCACCCCAACCCTGAGTGACAGTTCATTGTTCAAGGCAACGCCAGCAATGTAGCTGTGGCAGCAGTGCTTCTGCAAAAAGATCCCCAGGGTTGACTTTTGCCCTGCGTGTATGTGTCCAAAAAACTCACTGACACCGAGAGACGGTGGGCAATATGGGAGAAGGGGGCTTATGCAGTCTGCTGGGCTCTTCTCTCCTGGAGGCATTTCTTAGAAGGGAGCAAAGTGCCAACAGAGGTCTGGACTTATCACAAAAACCTTGAGGCCCTAAAAAACCCCCAAAAGGTCTCTCCAAAACACAGAGGAGATTTACGGTATCTGCCTTTGAAAGGATTAGAGCATACACAGTGTACCTAACTCAACTTTTGATTCCCTGCTGAGCTGAGCTCCATTGTAACCTAATGTGCCAACTGCAAAGATAAAGTCTTTAGGCTAATTGCCAAATAGCCTTGCTTGTAACTTAAAATGTGTATTCTCAGCAACCTAATGTGAGATAGCACCCCCTAACAAAGCTCTGGGTTATAGGCCAGAATATGTATTCCTTTCCCCTTCTAAGGTCCCTTGTTTGCAGAGCGCTGAGAAAATCATGAGGTTTGCATGAACTAATGGATATGAAATTAAGTTTCTAACACTGTGACGATCTATGCAAGCTTTGCAAACTATAAGAAGTTCGAGAAAGTTTTTGCACATGGTGGCTTCGGTTTTTTCTTTTTCTCTCTGCCTGCTCTGTTTAAGATGGGAGATAAAAGGTCGCCCAGTTTTGCGTTTTAATCAAAACAATAAAACTGATTATCAGTTGCCTCGTGTTCAGAGTTTCATTGGATTTATCAGATTCTGTGCTGCACTCGAAAACCTTAACGCCTTTTAAGTCAGCCAAATCACATGCTGCATCTTTCATGGAATCTCTAACCTTATAATAATTTGAATAAATTATAGGTATTCCTTGTTGAGTGACCACAACTGGGACTGGCAACTCAGTCATTAAACAAAATGGTCAATAAATTGAACCGTGACTCCTCACAATCTTTGCTTTACAGACCCTTGAAAGGCATATATATGAGGACTCGTCGTAACGTCAACTTTTTTAACAGTCATAACTGCATGTGTTCATTAAACAAGGCAGTTTGCTAAATGAGAATTGCCTGTTCGTTTCATTTAAATTGACATTTGGTTTTAAATTGATCAATCAGTCTGGGCACCTGATTGCATGAAATTACCACAGTAACCTGAAAACAAAATGGCTGTCAAACAGACTCCATAGTACACCAGCATTCTGGGCCTAGTTCATATGTAACATACAGTAGTGGCCAAAATTGTGGAAAACTTTTGGGAAAAGTGTATTTTCTAAAACTAGCTAATAACACCACTTTTTTTTAGTAGTACCATAAAATTATATATCAATGGAAAGATAATCAAGAATGTAATACAATCCTTTTATGAAGGATTTGCTATTAGAATAGCAGTTACAGTATAAAGAAGAAAAGTGAAACTTGTAGAAAAAATGAGATATACAAAAATTATCACCATAAAAAAAATGAGATATACAAAAATCATATCAGTTATTACTTAGTTAATCTTTAGCATGAATTATGGCCTTACAACATCTTCCCACAGAGTGAACCAAATCTTTGAGTTCTGCAGCTGTTATAATGTGAAACCAAGGTTGAATTATTGCTTCTATTAACTGGGTTTGATTGCTGGGTCACTTCTGACTAACAAGTTCCTTTAGTCGGCTCCATAGATTTTCAATTGGGTTAAGGTCTCGGCTATTCCCAGGCCATTCCAGTAGTGGAATATGATTATCTTGAAACTCTAAAAAAAAGGGGTATTATTAGCCATCAAACCTCAAAAATACACTTTTCCCACACTTTTCGCCACTACTGTAGAAACCCTAACCCCAAAATGCATTTACAGCGCTAGCTTTCATATGTTCTATACCCGTGATGGTGAACCTATGGCACACGTGCCACAGGTGGCACGCAGAGCCCTCCTCTGTGGGCACACCAGCCGTTGCCCCAGCCCAGTTCCACCGCGCATGCACACAGACCTCCCACCAGCCAGCTGGTCTTCGGGTCTCTGCCGCACATGTGCAGGGGGCGCTCGCATTGCATTTGGGGGGTTCGTGTGCATATCCCCCCATGCCCCATTTTGGGCCTGGAAAGCCTCCTGCACCAACCTGAAAGCCAAAACAGGACATGGGGGGATGCAGGGCGCATGTGCAGGGGGGCAAGTGGTGCATGCACAGGGGACGCGCATGCATGTGGGGGACAGGGCGCATGCACGGGGGGTGCTCATATCGCATTTTAGGGGTTCAGGCACCCGTATGTGCATTTGCGTGAGTCGCACACACACTTTCGGCACTTGGCACCAAAAAGATTAACCATCACTGTTCTATACTGTATTTTTTTGTTTTGAAAATGCATGAAAACAAATGTAGCTGTGAGGGGGGGAATTATATAAGCCCCTTTTAAGGCCAAATCAAAGTTTATACAATAACATGAACACTTTAAAAGTTTTTAAAAGTACAAGTAATTACCTAACTGGTGAAATAATTTTGCAGTATGACCTTAGTTACAAGTCTGCTGGCCTGTAGAAGTGATGTAATTCACTATTTGCTAATCATGAGATTAAATGATTTTGTTCATTCCAATTATCTTTGTACATGAAAGATATTAAACTGTCGTAAAGATATGTTACTAACGTAACACTATAATCATCTTATGCTGATGTTTCTTGATACAGATAATTCTTGACATGACAATTGGAGACAGGCTTTCCATTGTTAAGAGTTGCACCTGATTTTACAAACTTTGTTGCTGCTCAGCTTCTCCCAGTGACTTTGCTTGTCAGCTTTTGCTGGCTGGGAAGTAGCAAAAGGTGGATTGCATAGGATGCACCACAACCATCATAAATAGTTCATGGACCGTCATCACTTTTTTCAGTGTCATAATTTCGGTTGTTCAATGAATGAGGGTAAGGACTACCTGTATTGAGGGTGTTGGCATGATAGCCCTTGGTGCTGTTTCAGGTGCATTTGTGGCTTGTTAGTTGTAGTCTGTTCCTGAAAAGAAACATTGAGTCTGGTCCCAGCGCATTTCAAAACTCTTATTATTCTGATGTCCCCCAGATCCAGGGTTCCTTCAAAGTCCTCACTGGCTGAATATGTTACAGATCAGTCCTATTCATAGAAAGCAAAATGTGCTTCTGTGGCCACAAAAATAGGCCGTTATTTATATACTCTCCAGAGAGGGGTCAGATCACATGGTTTTAAAATCTCACTGAACAAGTAAATAGCTTTTCCTAATCCTGCTAATTTTTCCTTTTTGAACAAAGAGAATTTGAATAATTGAAGAAGAGCAATAAAGTTTCCTTAGAAAAGGAAACCACTTTTGGAATTCCGACTCTGCTGGAGTTACAATCCCTATGATCTGCAAGTTGTACTGCAGATTCGAAAAGCTGCTCTAAGCAGAAAAAGACGTCAAAACGAATGTATTCAGAAGTTCCATCATTCCACAACATCTGTCCCCTACATGGCGTAGTGATCTCCCACCAAACACCCTGCGTATAAGAAAGGATCGGTGGCAATAAAACCCAGATCTTGAAAGGACTTGTTAAATCAAGATGAAAACACAAAACGGGCTCCCTGCCTCTGCTACTGAACTGCAAATAGCCCCAGCCCCGATGAGCTGTGAGGAAACTGAGCTTGATGGATGGCAGGGAGTTATGCTTCTACACCCCTGTTTAAAATAACTTCCTCAGCAGAGGGCCTAATAAAGATGCAGCTCAGTCATGAATTCCATATTATTTTCTCATAAACATAATTATGGTTCCTTTGTAAACTGAATGTAAGCTTATAGTGCCTTTGAGGAAACACAAGACAATTTCTTTACTTATTCATATATAGATAACAAACTTTTAAGGCTTGTTAGTCAAGATAATCACAGTTAAATCTAAGAAGGTGGCATAGAAAATGACAAGCTTTTCTCTGACTTGCTCCATATAACTTGCTACACCATTACGACTGTCATATTTGGTTTGGATTTGTGTGTCAAAGATAGGACCATGGTTTCTCTTACAATAAAGATAATCCTTGATTTAAAACAATTTGTTGTTTGAAGTTACAACAGCACTGTATGACTGGTCCTCACATGACCATCAGTTACTTAGTCACATGATCAAAATTTGGGTGCATGGCAACAGGCAAGTATTTATAACAGTTGCAGTGTCCCAGCATCATGTGATCACAATTTTCAACCTTCTCTGCCGGTTTCTGATAAGAAAAGTTGATGGGGGAAGCCAGATTGGGTTAATGATGGTGTGATTCATTATAAAAATTGCAGATTTTCTTAATTGTGGCAAAAAAGTTCATAAAATGGGATGCAATTAATTTAATAATCACCTTGCTCAACAATGGAAATGCTGGTGCCAATTGTGGTTGCAAGTCAAGAACGACCTGTAAATGTGTTGCAAAGCAACCATCTGAGTTGGGGGGCTCAAATGGGACATGGGTCTAGACTCATTAGGTGAGCACATGAAAGCCAGTCTGGCCTTGCCCTGAAGGCCTTTGAGGTTTATCTGGCCTTTCCCAGAGGAAAGCTGCCAGACTGGGAGATTCCTGTATTATAGGCAGCGAACAATAAAGTAGCTAGTTTGACCCCCCGTGTGGGTCTGGTTGTTTGCACCTGACAAGACACAAAGCTAATGTTCCAGAGCAAAGCATTATGGAGTTATTCTTGAAATGATTTTAGTAGATTCACTCACCTGCAGCAGCCCAACGTTGTTCTCAATTATCAAGTTTAGCTCGAAACTCCTTTTGCCCTGCCAAGCTACCTTGCCAGGCAAGTGCTGCATCAAATGGCCTAGCAGCTAACTGGAAGAGGGTGGGTGGAGGCCATAAGGCTTACCTTGTATTGCAGGACCTCTTCATCGCGCTTCTGCTTGATCAGCAGAATCTGTTCCTCCAGGTTCCTGTTTTGCAGTAGCAACTTGCTGACTTCTCCCTGCAACGGCCTCAGGGTCTCCTTCAGTCTGTGGATTTCACTCTGGGTTGTTTGCAAGGCTTTGCTGCTGGCTTCTCTCCTTTCCAAGAGGCGCATCAGCTTCGGTTCATAATGCTCCTCCAAGCACTGACGGTTCTCCAGTACAAAACTCTCAAATTCCATGGAAAGCCGCCGGCTCTCTTGGAGGTGACTGCTGCTCCTCTCATGCCGTGGAGCTTTCAGCTTCTGCCTAAAATGTTCCTTCTCTTCCTCACAAGTCTCTTTCAACTGGGACAGCTCTTCTGAGAGCTGGCTGACTCTGTTCTCCAGTTCTTTTCGGTAGTCCATGTGCTGAGCGACTTCGTACCTCCTGGTTTCCAGCTGATACTGGCATGCAACGCATTCCCGCGTCACCCTAAATAGTTTCTGCTTCACCTGTCGAATCTCATCCCGCAGGTTATCTTTTTCCAGCTCTACTTTGGCATGGAGCCTGTAGGCTTCCAGAATCTCTTCGTGGGTCCGCTGGAGTTCCTCGAGAGCCGGTTGGCGTAAGAGTGTGAGTTCCTTAATGAGAGAGTCCCTCTCCTCCTCTAGCTGTTCTACTGCTTCAATGCATTGCTGGAAACGTTCCCCAAGATCTTCCATGTCCACATGTTGGCTCTCAGCAGCAGACAAGTCTTGGCAAGTCATGGAATCCTGAGATCCCAATGAGGCCCCAGCAATTTCTGGATTTTGTTGGAACTGAGCACTAATGGGGTCCATGTAGAAGAACTCAGGGACATTTTCTTGGTTAAATTCTGGCAGTGTTCCTACACTGGCAATATTTGGCTCCAAGGTTTCTTCACTATCCTGCTCCACTGGAAGTTCAAAATCTGCCATCTCTCTCTTGAAAAGAGAAAGGAAACTATGAATCAGATCTCGAGAAACAGGCATATCCTTGTACCACACAGATGCCATAGCTTTGTATTTTAAATAGAGTAGAAAAGTGGAGATTTAAAGACATTAAATCAAGAAGTCATAGACAGACTTTTGAGGGCATTAAGAAAGGAGAATATGAAAAGGAATCACAGTGGCACAGCATTTCTGCTGTTAAAATATTTAAAAAGCTTTCTTGCCCAGCAGTTCTGTTTTGAATTACAGCACTTTAAAAACTGAAATCCTTTTTCTGAATGTAATTGCCAAGAGGCTGGTCTTGCATCCCGGGGCCCCTTCATGATCCCTTCCCCACAAAACTCGAAACAGCCATTATATTATTTGGCCAAGTCTGCTCTAAGCCATCATCTGTACAGCATTCATATGATGTCATCCTGGAACAGGGAACATTCTCAGCAAAATGATTAACTTTTCCGTTTCTGGGAAGGGTGTAATGCAGAGGAGAGACAGGGGCAGACAGAATTTCTTAAATACTTTCTGACAAGTTAGTCTGGGGAAAGTATAAAAACACCCCAACCCCCTGCATGAGTACCTGCCACACAAACACAAGTGTGTGACCTTTATTTGCCCATATTTTGTCAATTTATATGCCACTCATTTGCCTCTTTTTAGGTAGCACATGGGATTAGAAAACAAACTGAAGAATTTTCTTTTCTAAACTATCTCTCTGTTGCATTCTTCACCAGCAGGTGATGGTGGGTTCTTACAAGTCAGTCTCACTGGAGACTAATAGGGAAAAGGCAGAGCAATATACACAGATAATTTTCAACATATAACAATTCATTTAGCAATCACATGAAGTTACAACGGTGCTGAAAAAAGTAACATACAACTGATCCTCACACCTACAACCATTGCAGCATCACCAATCACATGATCAAAACTCCAGTGCTCTGCAACCAGCAATGTATTTATGATGGTGGCAGTGTCCTGGGGGGTCATGCGATCTCTTCCGACAAGCAAAGTCAATGAGGGGAGCCAGATTTGCTTAATGACCATGACTCACTTAACTGAGGTGATTTGCTTAACACCCATGGCAAAAAGACATAAAATTGGACATGACTCACTTAACAACCACCTTGCTTAGCAACATAATTTCTGGTCCCAATTGGGGTTTGTAAATCAAGGATTAACTGTGTATTGTTTTTTCCCTAGAATATAGCAGTTGTGCATTAATGTAGTATGTGGTCTATAAATCTGCAGGTTAGCAGAGATTGTAAATATTCTTCCAGGACTTTAGAGACAGAAGAGTGGGCTTTGGGAAGAGAGGAAGTAAGAGATTTCTTTGGGCTAAGGAATTCTTCGTTGAAGGTCATCAAGGAAGCAAGGGCTTTAGAAACAGATCTAGGAGACCAGTCTCAGGCCCCCAAATCCCAGGAGATCCAAAACTAGCAAAGTGAACTGGATGGGGGGGGGTCATATACAGACCTTACATTACAGTTTTTGACAGTTTTAATTCTGCTTCTGCTCATGCCTGTCTGTTGCTTTGCTCAGCTCAATGACTGCCAATGTGCACAGGTGGCAAATTAAGCCTCATGCAAACTTATTTTCCTAAGTTTTTATTCAGATAAACATCCTTTACTTTTTGTGAGTGTTGAGTTTTGATTAGCAGCATCCACTTTGATTAGTGGCATCCACTCTGCTGGGATTCCTAATCCTGTTACGACAGGAGAGATCTTTGGTTTGAGGCGTCGGCAGTTTCTCTTCTGTCAATAAAAATTGGCAGCTGTTTTGAGGTTGGAGTCTTTGTGTGGAAAAAAATTGCCAGTTGCTTCAAATGTTTGTGTGGTCACCCAACCAGTCCTTGCATAGAAGGACTGTGGTTTAAGCAGAAAAGCGAGATAAATTAGCACAAGTGAAAGTATTTTGGTGCCTGAGACATAAATGTATATGTTCCCCTTACCTTGGCAACATTTTTAAAACTAAATATTGATCCAACCCATTAGTGGTTCTAAGAAGATATGTGATTTATTTAGCATTGCTGGCTAAGAATCCAGCAAATTTTAATCTCAGTGAATCTGGACAATGCCAGATTTGGGAAACCTGAGTCAGTGCTATGCAATTCCAAATATTTAAGCATCCTCCAATTTATGTATGGGTTTTTCTGATGAATGTATGCAACTTCCACCTCCCAAACTGTTTGCATTTCTTTCCGTATTCTTCTAAGCCCATAGTAGGATTAAACCAAAATAGAGAGAACTACAGTATTGTTTTTCTTCTTTCCCTTTCACCTTCATTTTCTTATTTATTTTTATTTATTTATTTTATTTTATTTTATTTATATGCCGCCCTTCTCCGGAGACTCAGGGCGGCTTACAATGCGTTAA
>JANHZT010007225.1:14386-29731 GCA_032468215.1 Stegonotus admiraltiensis | reverse complement strand
AATAGAATAGAATAGAATAGAATAGAATAGAATAGAATAGAATAGAATAGAATAGAATTCTTGATTGGCCAAGTGTGATTAAACACACAAGGAATTTGTTTCCGGTGCATAAGCTCTCAGTGTACATGCAAAAAAACCATGTACATGATATGTGCCATAATAACCTTCAGCTCATCTGGCACAGTTGTTGGGTATGCATAATAGGTTAACATGGGGTCAGAAAAGTTTGTATTTTGGTTTGTTGTAGGAACCTAGTCACTCTCCTGCCAAATTATGTGACTCTTAATGTTATTTTTTTAGATAGAACAAGAACACAGTAATTGTACTTTGTTAATTCAGGTTTAGGAATTGATATGCCTTATGAACCCATTGTCAGACTGACAGAAATGTAAATGATGTTCTCCTAACACTCCCTCTCCCACCCCAGCCCCGTCCAATTTATAAATCCTATTGGGATATAGTATGTTGATGCCTATGTTGATGCCTTAATAAATAAGAAATAAATATTGCATATCTTCATATTAAAGAGACAATATTGGAAATAACCTTAGAATATAAAGACCAAATTCTCTTCTTTCCTCATTTCTTTTTCTTCTCCCTCCTACTTGTGCCAATTTTTTTCTAAAATAAATAAAACAACATGAAAATATTCATCTCGTAAGAGCTTTGAAATTTCTATTCCAGAGCAGTACATTTTCAACTTTTAATCACTATTCGTTCTCTTCAGTACAGCCCTCAACTATTATTTTCAGCTGAACTTGTCTTGCAATCAGCAAGAAAAATCTAAAGACTAAAATACATTTAATGATGAGAAAATCAACATATACAACAACAAATGTACATATTGCAAGGAAATTTATCAAGGGTCATAACAAATGGTAATTCAGTACTGTTTATTTTTTTTTATTAAAATAAAGGACATATACAATGAAACTATTATTCAGAGTAGGCAATTACTGAGAGAGGATATTATCCAGTACAGACAATTAGTCAGTAAAAATGTTACTCTGAGTGGGTAAATATTCAATCAAATATTTGACAGAGACAGCAATTATTCAATAAACAGTCATAATTGTACCCAATGGGGCACACTTGTCATAAACAGTGCAAATAATTAGCAGATTCAAAGGAGATTGCAAAGACCATCCAGATTTTAAACTATTTAACAAGCAGATAAATGCCAAAGGTCATTGCAAATCTATTGAGATTTTTCTTAAAAAAAAACCTCTTTAAAATAAAACCAATTTTTATCTACTTTACAGAATTATAAAGCACAACTTGTAAACAAATGGAAATCAAACAAGTTCTCATACTTTTTACATGCATACTTTTCGGATCTCCAAATGAGAAAATAATAGACTTAAAACAGAACAGAGAGGTATTTTGACAAAACATTTACTGTGTGAAGCTAAACTACTTAATTACATCACTTGGTGAGCTAGTACTTCCTTGGGTTTTTTGGATTTGAATAGATGTTTCAAATGTATACAATTTCTATGGACAGAGAGAAACTATACAAAGCAGTTACTGGAGGCAGTCCTTACTTAATGACTATCTGTTTAACGGTTGAAGTTACAGTGATGGTAGTTATAATTATGGCCATTGAGTACCCCTATGGTCATAAAATCAAAGGGACGCTTCAACTCAACTCCCCTCCCCAGCTCTCCCATCCTTTTCTACCCTTCTGACTGCCCTGAAATTCACTGCCTCTGCCAGCCTCCTATCCTAGGTTGCAGTAGCCCTACTGCCCTGGGCACCACAGGAATCATGGAGGAAAAGAAAGTATAACTCTGAAACTTCAGTGATATTGTCAAACTCTGGAGCAAACTTTATCTTTTGAGCATTTGTCTAATTGGGATTGCATGTGGGGTGGTCAAGAAACTCAAGGTAGGGCTGTTATGACAGCATGAGCATGTCATAGGATGGTTCAAAAATGTGAAAAAGAAATAAATAAATGATTAAAGTCTTTTTCTTTAATGCATCTACTGTAAGTAAAAACGAGATCAGTTTTTGATTATATGGTCAGAGCTCCACCTTCCCTGGTTTGATCTCTCCACTCCATCCCCTCCCCCAGTGTAATTGTTAATGAAGCTCTAGGATGGTTCAGTCACATATAAAGAAGGGAGAATTTGGATTATTTTCACAAAGTAATTATAGACTGAATTATTAAACTTTTTTCTTAAAGAGCTATGACCATTTTCAATGAAAAATATTCCTTTAGATCAGTGGTGAAATCCTCGGCGGATTGCCACCGGTTCGCTGCCTGTGCATGCGTGCTGCACACCAAATGTGTGCTGCATGCACATGCACAGTGCACTCCAAAAGCATGCTGCACATGCATGTGCAGTGTGTACCAAATGCATGCTGCGTGTGTGTGCGCATGTGCAATGATTGCCAAACATGCGCTTTGCGCAGAAAAAGAAGGCTTAACAAGGTAAGTAGAACAGCGGGGGAGGAGCTGTGCCACGTATTTCCTGCTTTCTAGCGAATATAAATCGTGCGGCACAGCTAATTGTCGGAAATACCAGTTCGGATGAACCGGTAGCTTTTTTTACTACTGGTTTGCCCGAACTGGTGTAAACTGGTAGCATTTCACCCCTGCTTTAGATGTGTCAAATGTTCAGCGCAGAGTTATTAACTTTCACTGATCTTCCAAAGCATCTGAGGAAAGGTCTAGACCAGTGGTAGGCAAACTTGGCTCTTTCACACCCTATGGACTTCAACTCCCAGAATTCCTAAGACAGCCAAGGGAAGATTGCAACTGTAAGACATTCCTTGTGCCTATTACTAGATTGTGTTCCTGTGCTGTTGTAGAGGAGATAATAAGTGTTATTAAGTTGGATAATGAAAGTCAGATACTAGGCACTCAATTCCAATCCCTCAGCAGGTAGCTAAGGCATCTTAAAACTGAATTTGACAGCTTTGACTTAGTCTGGTGCATCTATACAGTTTAATTGGTAAGAATAAAGAAATGGTTTGCCAGTGACATCTTTCCAGATACTTTTCACAATTTCTTAGCCTAGTCAGTAGCCCTAGACTTTTCCAGGTGACTTCTTTCCACACACTGACTGGGTCAACCTTGCTTCACATCTGAGATCAGGTATGTCTGGACCTGATCTATGTCGACTGAGATGGGACTGTTGCAGCAGAAGCAATAGGATAAAGTGTTAATCCACTTAGCTTGAGAATGAAAGGGCTACTTGCAATCTCCTATTGTGTTAGATAGATAGATAGTTAGTCCAGGTTTCTCTAGAGAAGCCCAAGCATATTGAGACTGATATTTATATTTTTATGGTATTTGCCTTCACAAGAGAAAACCATACTAAATGCATTCCTCCACAAGGTGGTAGAAGCGAGCAATTAATTATTGCATCCTGGGTACATAGTTACATTTTTATTGGACTTTAACACCAATATTTCCTCTTAGCTGAGTTCTGGAATATTAAAAAAAAATCATACTTTATATTAAATTCAAGTTCTAATAATGGAGTTTTTGTTTATTCAGAATGAGAAGCAATCTAAAAAAATCTTTTCAAAGTACTTCCTCTCTCACCCACCTGCTTTTCAGTGCCACGATTTTATAACGGAACTTATGATTAATATTTTTAGATATGTTTTGGCAACAATCAGAAACTCTCATAAAGAACTCCTCAATATCTTGTTTCAAAACACTTTGTGTTTCATTAGCTGTATCTTCATGTTTCTTTAATGGTGACTTCTTCCCAGCACCATCATTTTGCAATCCTGTTGTGTTAATATACTGAGAAATGTGTCGGTGCTTCATTAAGATGCTGCCATTTGATGGAGCAAGTTAAAATATTCTTTCTCTCTTTTGTATTTTTAGCAGACGAATGTCAAATAGGAAAGCTTTGAAAAGTCAATGGGAACAAAAACTTTCACTAAGTGTGACTCATTGCTATATGCCTAAGCATTGTCCATAATGCTATGAAGTCAGAATAATAGAACAGAAAAAGAGTCCTGTTTTCTTATTATTGCTTGGACATTTAATGCCCTTTGGATGTAACAATCGTTTGGAAGAAGTTAAATTTGATACACTTCTTACTTTTGTGTTTAAGTGTCTTCAAAATTATTTCCATCTGTCAGTTACCATATGTAGCTCTATGTTTGCTTATGCTAAGCTGTTTTCCCTTCCTGGCATTCAGAAATGAGGATGTGATCAAGCATAATGATGAAAATTATTGATGCCAGTATCTGAACTTAAAAGGAGCTTACTCCTTTCACTAGGAAATCAAGCCACATCTAAACATCACTGCAAAATGAGAATTAAACTGGAGTGTATGAAACATGAAGCATCAAATGCAAAGTATAAGCACTTTCCTGGTTGTTACATCCATTAATAATATAGATTAGGAGTAGTATTAATTTGCAAGTAAGAACCTTGCATTGAAATAATACGTATCTATTTAGTTACAGTATAGTAAGAATGTATCCTGCCCTCTAGCAGTTTGAAAGCAAGAAAATGCAAGTAGATAAATAGATACCATTTCATTGGGAAGGTAATAATGTTTCAGTGCCTAGATATATAGTCACGTTGGCCAGATGACCACAGAAGCATCTTTGGACAACCCTACCTCCCTTGGCTAAGAAACAGACATAAGCATGACTAGAAGGGAAAAATCTACCTTTACTTTTAAGAATGTTACATTTGGAACATCAATAAATCTAGAAACATGTAATTGATTATGTTGGAACTTCAAATTAGGAAAGAATAAATAGCTGGCTGGAGTACTAGCTCAGTAAGTAGGTTGACCCTATTTTAATACTTTTAATACTATAGCATTAAAAGTTCTATTGTATCAAACTCTTAGTTTTACTTGTCTCAATGAAAATTGGTCCTTTCTTTCATTTCAGGCAGTTCTGTGGCTCTTGTCTTAGCTTGTCCAGAGACTAGATATTGCAAATTCTTAGTGTTTCCTAGCATAATTGGAGGCCCAAATTTCTACTTTTTAGCAAACTCTAGAATTTTAACCTGAAGTTAGCGGTAAAAAGCTATAAAAATTTATGTAGGCTTTATGTAGAAAGTAAAGAAGATGACTTTGACAGAGATATGCAAGTTCTGTTGCCAAGGCAACCAGGGATCAAATATATTTCAAGCCCAGAACAGCCAGATAACACTTGGAAATCACTCAGTTATGTGTCTCTTTGATTCCATGAACTTTAAGCTATAGCAGGCGATACAACATAAACAGACTTACAAACTTCTATTATAGTCAATAGTAGTAAAAAAAATTTAAGTCTTCTATGAAGTTAATTTCTTGATCTGACTAGTGGATATGACATTATAAGAACTAAATCTTAAACTTTAAGTTAAATCTCAATGTAAGGGTGTGTGTGCATAAATGCACTAACGTGCCTATCGTCCCTTTCATTGTATTTTTCGTTTATTCTTGTTCTTGTTTGACAAATTCTAATAAATAAATAAAAATAAATAAACTTAAATCTTAAACTTTAAGTTTAAACCTCATCTTAAAAGTGCTAAAAGAATAGCAAGAACCAGGTACTAATGTTTTTCCAAAATTAAAAATTATCTGACATCCTAAATAGTTTAAATATAGCAAGCAAAATATAGCACATATAGGTTTCAAAGGCAATCATAGTTTAAGATACATATTTTTAATAGAAAGCTGAAAAATCAGATATGAAGAAGAAAAAGCTAAACCTGGTTAAAGATAGTGCTAAATGGAAGAGCCTCGCCCTACAGAGGAGTCCTTCTCAGTCCGTTTACTGTTTGTTTCTTTATCAAACAATAGACTAGTGTTGTGAAATTAAAAAAAAAACTTACTAACCGGATTAATAGACACTCTCCAGGATGATATGACCCCAACCTGGTCCTTCACCTCTTCCAAGCTGCCATTGTGAAGGTAGTCTTCAACTTACAACAGTTCATTTAGTGACCATTGTAAGTTACATAACTTATGACTGATTCTCACACTTATGACTGTTGCAGCATCCCCATGGTCAAATGATCAAAATTCAGATGCTTGGCAACTGGTTCATATTTATGATGGTCACAATGTCCCAGGGTCATGTGATCACCTTTTGTGTCCGATTCACTTAACAACCATACTATTAACAACTGCAGTGATTCACTTAACAACTGTGGCAAGAAAGGTCTTAAAATGGGGCAAAATTAACTTAATTGTCTTGCTTACCAACAGAAAATTTGGGGTCAATTGTGGTCATAAGTTGAGGATTACCTGCAATTGAGTCCACAATACTGCTAGACACTCTCTTCTTCTCTTTCTTTACCCCTTCCCAGAAGTGGTATTCATTAGGTTCTGATCAGTTCTGGAGAACCAGTAGTGGAAATTTTGAGTAGTTTGGCGAACCGGTAAATACCACCTCTGACTGCCCCCCCCATCTATTCTCTGCCTCCTGAGTCCCAGCTGATCAGGAGGAAATGGGGATTTTGCAGTAACCTTCATCTGGAGTAGGGTGAGAATGGAGATTTTCCAGTATCCTTCCTCAGCCACAGCCACCAAGCCATGCCATTCCCACTAAGCCATGCCATGACCACTAAGCCACACCCGCAGAACCGGTAGTAAAAAAAATTGAATCCAACCACTGCCCCTTCCCCAGAATTAAAAACTTCACAAGAGAGCTAGATTTTTGCTTGACGTGTCCAATTTGTTTTGAACTGGAATTTCCTTTGTTCCCTCTTTTTTTTCCCAAATCATCTTTGTCTAGAGTGCACAGAGCAGTTTTAACCTCAATGATCAATAGTAAAAGAAATATATTAGAAATTTAATTAAAGTTGCCACTTGCTTGAAACCTCACAACAAAAAGCTCTTTTTTTGCATTCTGTTGTCTAATAACCGTTTGTGAGACACTTCCCTAGCAATAACATTAACACCATAGGATAGGATTCAACAAAATGAGAATTTGATAGAGAAACTCTCCCACCCCCGCTTCCCCCTTTTTGGAAGATTTTAGTGAAGCTTTCCTAATGGCCTTAATAACTCAGCTTCTTTCAACTATATACATCAGATCTCTGGTTACAAAGGAGTATGTCAACCCAATTTTTGTCAGTAAAAATATTTAAGTGGATTTGACACAGAAAATAACTGAGGTGCTTAAGGAACACAACTAGTGCACCTGCATGAAAATGAATGAATGGTGGCAATACTTTCTAAGGTTTATTTAATTTCAGATTCCAGAATATCTGGCTTTAGTGATCAAACAAGTTTGAAATTTTGGAATATTTTGCAGGGTTTTTTTTTATATTTGTGCAATCATTTTTTAAAATATCTTCTTTCTTCTTTTCATGAAACTTGCATAAAAGTTGTTTGATTTCTGTAATATTCTTAAATCAATCTCTTGCTTTAATCATTTGATTGTTAATCTTCATCTGTTTATAAAGAAATTTCTTTGCACTGTTGAGATATAACTTACATAGAATTAGTATGACATATTCTTTTTGGTATTGTCTATAAAATTATTCAGCTTCTGCTTAGACTGCTTCTGTGGTGGGCAAATAGATTTGGGTTACCCTATTATTGATTGGCTTGCCTTGGATTCACATTATATTCATCCTATTATGTAATTTAGGGGTTGTATCAAGTACTTGAAGAAAGTAGATAGACTGCATTTTCTTCTCTAAATGGGTTGGATTTAATCTGATCCTTCATCTATGACTTGTTCATTATGGCTGATTTTCCAAAGAATGTATTCCAAGTATTACTGGAGATGTTCATGCTACATGCTACAAGGAAATGATTCATGAAAGGTGTATGTTCCTCTGCTTAAATTAGAAGAGTGGAATTTAATACATTTGCACATCTATATTGTTTAACAGGACATAAACATACTTGCCTTTTTTTTCAGGTAAGGGTTTCTACTTCTATTCATGTATTATGAATGCGGTATATAAAGATTTCTTATAGTAATATTTAGAACATCAGTTAAGACACGCTGGAACTTTATAGAACTTTGAGGTCATATAACTAATGAATACATTTGCTTACATATATATTGAGGAAAAAAATCTGTATCTGTGTTTAGGGATACTATAGATGTGATAAACATATTTTTTAAATTTATAATTTCAATTTATAAAGTCACTCCCTTCGAAACTAGCAAAGCGTGCAATTAAAACCAGTGCAATACATAAAAAACAAACCAAGTTAACAATAACAACAAAAAAAGGATTTCATGTAAAAGGGAGAAACACTTATCATAATGTATATCAAATGTGCACAATAACGAGTTGGCGGGGAGGGAAGCCAACTTTTTTGAGCTCACCTAAAAGCTTGTACTGTGTGATTAGGGCCATCAAAACCTCTTAGGAGAGTCTATTTCAAAGGGCAGCCACTTTTATTATCCTGGTTGCCAGTGTATTAGTCTACGTGCTACTAAATTCACAAAGGAGTAGTCCACAAAAGGAGAAAGCTATTAACAGGAGAGTATGAACCTGCCATTCAGAAACTCGGACTTTCTTTTATTATTAGGCAAGATATGGAATCTTAAGAAATACAAAGAATCCCGTCTGCGCTCTTTTTGCTTCAGTTAAAAATTGCATTATTCCATTAATAAAAGAAGCTAGTGACAGGATAATTAACAGCTCTTACTGCAGCTTTGTTTTTTTATGTAGGTGTTTGAAATTCACACACAAAAATGTGAATAGGAAATAATACCGTGTGAATAGATAAAACACTAAGAGATTCATTGAGGATCACTACTATGCTTTAACAATGTAAAGCTCAAACGATTTCTATTAATTGTTATAGCCATGTGATATTCCTTTGGCCTTTGCAAAACAAAAATAATTGAATCTTTCTCACAGCTGGATGAAATGCTGGTGCAGACAGAGATTTAAGTTACATTCTCCTTCTCAAGAAATATTCTCCAAAATACAATATACAATATACTACGATATACTTTACTTAAAATTCAGGCTGCAAAATATAATCGAAACTGATTCTATTTATCTTAAATAAGGGGTTATACTCTTAGTTAAAAGATATTATCATTCTACCCTTTCCACTTGCTAGAAATAGAGACAAAGTTAGAGATGATAGATATATTTATGTGTATGTGTATTTCCTAGGAGATAGCTTGGGAAACTGCCAGAAGAAATTATCTGCACAAAATCCAGGATTCTTTCATAAATAAAAGACTGTCTTAAAATTGGGAAATTATTAATCATCTCTAGGTTAGTATAGCAAGGATTCAAAAACATATCCTTTCTTGTCTCACATTGTTGGGAAGTCCAAAACACTTCTGATAACAAGGAAAACAACTCATTTCTAATAATCAACGAATGTAACGGTAGGGGGGCTTTTGAGATTACATAGTCTAAAATCCCTACCGAATACAGAAATCCATTTTATAGCACTGAGGACAGATGGCCATCCATTATGAGTAATACTTGTGCAGATATTTTTCCTATATAGAATTGTCAACACTTTGATGCACCATAAAACTGAAAAAAATCACTATAAATACTAAATTAAAATATTTAAATATAAATCAAGGCTGGAGGATGTGGGCTCCCAGTATCTACCTAATCAGAAGTCATAACTTTGCTAGGTGTTACTGAACAAACTTTACCCTGTATGTATCTTATTGTGGTTAATGTTTCAAGTACTTTTTGGTTCTAATCAACAAATCATTTCAGTACAAAGACTCCTGAGTTTTTAGGAGAAGGTTCTAAACAACCCTCTGGACATTTTTGGTTGAAAAATATGTCTGTTTTCAGGAAAGCTAGGTACAATAAATAGACCAAATTGTAAATGTGTCATTGTGTAATTTGCATTGAGCCTACTTTCTTATGTACTTTGTTATGCTGAATTTAACAATCACATAGATCATATGTACCAGTGCAAAGTGAGATTCATGTGCTTCTTTTTGTCATGCCCTTGTGTGTGCTGTTCAAAAGTATACAAAGTTTACTATATGCCTGTATACAAGTATGCAAAATTCAAGAATAAAGCACTAGCAGTAGCATACTGATTGTGTTTCTTTTATTCTTATTCGCTTATAGAATCACATCAAAATTGTATTGTTCTGAAGAATAAAGTTTGAAATAACTGAATTAGAGTGATTTTGGTGAAAGATACCTAAAAATATAACATCCTTCAGGCCTGAACAACAGCACCTTAAGGATTACTTAACTTTTTTCCTCATCTTTTGCCTAGAGATTTTCAGATGATTACAAAGGCTTGGAGAGTCACACTTCCTGACTGTGAATGAGAGCTTCACAAAACTCTAAGAATATTACGCATTGTATTTTGTGGACAAAGTTGATAAAATGATAAGTCTTAGATACAGATCTCTGCCTCTTCTGCAGTAAAAGAAAAAATGTCAAAACCTTTGGCTGTCCTGCTGTCCTCTGTATTGCCAAAATTGCTCATTTTCTCTGAATATAAACACTAATACATAATCCCATTAGCTTTGAAAAGCAGATATCTCAGGATGTTTTAGAATACTGTGAAGTATAATGGTTCAAGATCTACCATGGACCAATGGCTTGGCAACTAATCATTGTATGAAAATATTATCTATCTTTGCAATAAATGGAAAAGCTACTGCCCTTAAGAAGCAGATGGTCAGTGTTGACAGATGCTATTAACATCACCAAATCCAAGAAAGCCATAGGTTTCTTACTATACACTACAATGTCTATTAGTTACCATTCTGCTTCAGGTACTTACTAGCTCTCAGACCCAACTCAACTGACTCAAAATGTATCAGATGCAGGGTTTAAAAACCCATGATAGTTATCTTGTTATATTCTGGGAGGAAGAACGCTGGAGCTAAATTACTCGATATGGTTCACTATCGAATGACTCAGCTCCAGCAAGTGCTGCAGTTAGCTCACTCATTCTTGAATCGAATAAAGGTTTAGAATATACAGATAGTCCTCACCTAACAACCACAAACACATGATACTGCTTTGGAATGTCTAATGTGGCTTGCTGCTTCAACTGTTTAGTTGAAATTAGCAAATGTTTGGCCTCTTGGTCTCAAAACACCCATATTGTACTATATTTGTGTAGCCAGACAACTTCCAACCAAATAACTTTTTTAAAAAAAATTCAAGGTATAGCCTAGACTAGGCTGAATTCAAACACAGATTTCATTTTGGTTTTACACAGTCTGACATTGATCTGATTGTGCTTTGCTCATACAGTATAGATTTATACCATGTTTATGTAAGAGTAAATATACTGTAAGCAATGAACTTCTAAAGTTGCCTCTCTCATCACTGATTATTTCAACCAGCATGATATTTTCTTATTAATTACCTTTCCAAATTTGCAGAGTATATCCAATTTATTGATTTAGAAGAGCAATAAGGGTCACCTCTTGGGAACAACACGATTTGATTGAGTGTGTATACGAATGTTAATGGTAAAAGCTGCAATCTTCTCTTTTCCTTCCTGTCAGAATAATGACTGTTCTGAAATGTTTTTGGTGTATAATGAGAAGATGATACCAAGTTATGTTCTAATGTGGATTAAAGCAAACCTATAAAAGAATTTGGGCAGCAATAGTTATTGGGACCAAGCACTTTCTGAAGGAAGTATTTCAGCCGTCATGTAATAATAAGTGTAACCAGCAATATTTGTCTCAATTCCATTAGGTAGATCTGTCTAGGAAATCAACTCACAGGATATTTCAGAATAGGATGTACATATAGTCCTCATTTAACAACCACAATTGGGATAGGCAACTCCATTGCTAAGCGATGTTCTCATTAAGTGAGCTATCACATGACTGAAAGGGACTTACAAAGTTACTTTCTCTGCAATTGTTAAGTGAATCACCTATAGCCATTGAGCAAGACATCACGTGAATATGCAATTTTACTGCTGGTTTCTCCATTGACTCTGCTTGTTGGAAGCTGGCTGTTAAGAACAAAAATGTGTCAGTGTGTATGAGAGTTCATGACTGGGAAGACATGGTAACAAGGTCAGCCAATGAATAGGCATAGCAACTAAGTCAGCCAATGGGGGCTGTTTGGAAAGACATGGTAACAGGTCAGCCAATGGGGACTGTTTGGAAACTGAAACAGTTTTGGAAGCTGGGTGTGGCTCAGCTCTGAGTGTGTGCAAAAGTTCCAAACTAGTCTGCTGAATTGAAACTGAAACTTTTCTCCTCTGCCTATGTTTGTAACTCCTGCCACATTGGAAGAACCTGCCATTGGTATTGTACAGTTACGTATGTGTTATATTATATATAAAGAGAAGTTAATGAATCCTGCTGAATCAGTTACCTGTGTGTGCTTTCTGGATTTGATTTCTTCACCAAACTCTGACAAAACAGTGAGCATGTGACCATGGGATGCTGCAACAATTGTTAACTCCTGCTGGTTGGAAAGTGTCCAAATTTTGATCATGTGACTGTGGGGATAGCAATAGCACATAGACTTATATACCACTTTATAGTGCTTTACATACCTCTCTAAGCCATTTACAGAGTCAGCATATTGCCCCCAACAATATGGGCCATCATTGTACCCACCTTGGAAGGCCGAGTCAACCTTGAGTATGGTCAGATTTGAACTGTCAAATTGCAGGCAGCCGGCAGGCAGCAGAAGTAGCCTGAAGTACTGCACTGTGCAGTACTGCCACTGTGCCACTATGGTACCTGATGCTGCATTAGTTGTAAATTTGAGGACCAAACTTCGGCATAAACTGGAAAAATGGTTTGTGTATATATCATTTTTAATTGGTGATACCTTAGAAGAGAGGCATAATTTTTATTCCAGCACAGAAATAAATAACTGTGAGTGTTAAGCTTGTGCAAATTCTAAAAAAAACTTCTTTAAAATTGTACATGTTTTCTAGAGGATATACTGTAAATGCATTCATATCCATTTAGAGTTTATATCAATCAATAAATCAAATTGAAGACCTATATAAATGGTGAATAAAAAGATTGAACACAAGACCAAAAAAACCACTGTCTCTTACATAGAAAGTAGATATTCCATCAGCTAGCATTTAAAATTGTATGTCTGACTACAGAAACTCAAAGTGGAGGATTATAATTTGGATAATTGTTATGGTTATTCTAGCTAGATTATATTAAGTAAATTTGCTCTGGGAAAACTATATCATTCTTTCAAAAAAAAAAAAGAAGTGAAATGAATTAAGTATGACAATTCCAACAGATGTTCCCTTCCCTTCATTTTGTTTGCAAAGAAATAATCAGGAAAAAATAAAACAACAACAATTCAGAATACAGCAAAGCAACATCTGCATCCTTGTAGGATCCAAGAAACCCCTACAGATATATGCTAAAAATGTTAAAAATGTTTACAGTGGAAGTCCCATTTTGCAACATTGATACACCCTGCCAATTTTTTTAGGATTAAAATCTGCTTCTCCATTTGGCCATTTAAAACCAAAAGCAAAAAACAATTTTCCTTTTTATGCAATTGCTTTACACGAATCCCCTATGAAGTGCTGAACACTTGCTAGATTTGCTTACAGACAAGGGATGGCATGGCATTGATATCAACACCTGCTGTGCCATGTGCCTAAGAATGGTTCAAGTCAAAATGCATTATGCAAATGATGATTTCAGAGCAAGAGCTGATATACTACAATATCAATAATGAGACTACATTTGGTTAGTTTAACAGCCATTCAGCCCTTTACTTAATGTTCTGATCATTTTTGGAAGAATGTCAGAACTTTGAATAAGCGTTTCCCATGGTACAGTGTGGAAGTTATGATTTCATTGCAAGGCCTTTAAAAAAACCCTTCATCTAATGTAAGTGATGGGCATGAATTTTTTTCCCCTCTTTCATAGATCTAAAAGTCCTCCTGGTATATTTTTGCAGCCTCCCATCATTTTCTTGTCCTACTTAGTATAAATCATACATCTGTGTTTCAAATGCTGAAAAGTAGCATGTGTTAAAATAGAACAAAAGTAGAATCCACTGAAGCATTCTTTTAAAACTTTAACCATGGACTTTTAGAAAATGGGTAAGCTCCAGATGGATGGCACTTCTTATTGATGAATACAGTATTCTTATAGCAGTAAATTAGATTTATTGTGAAATGGCATCTTGCCAAGGGAAAGAAACCTGATTAACTATGACAATTCTGAAATCATAGAACCAACGGTTTCTTCTTGTGTCAAAAGAGAAGAAAAAAGAAGAAAAGAAAAAGAGGGCCATATTTTGGGGAAGGGGAGAGTAAAACAACCCAAAACATTAAGATTTCAGCGGTGAGCAGTTAATTGAAGCCCTGCCACTTTTTAATATGCGTTATGAGTGTGACACATGGGGTGGGGGGGTAGGGAGTTGAGACTTCAGTTTTGTGGATGTGGCCACAAATTTGTATTGACTTTTTTTTTTTACAATCCTTGCAGCTCACCCTGGAAAAATTGCTATATTTTCTTTTCATTCAGAAGAATTCAAATATCTAGCATTTACCTCTGTGAATTTAGGATTCTTTAATTTACTGTTGCTATTGCTAAATCCTGAAAAGCTTAATCTCTCCCATTCTAAAAGTTAACATGAAGTAGTATTAAGGGTTAGTAACCTAAAATGGGTTAACGTAGCTGTCTAGGAAGCTCTTCAGTTAACAGACTATGTAACATGTTTTTCCTAGGAGAGAGGAGAGAAATCCTTCTAGATCAAGAATTGGGAAGATGAAATTACTTCTTGAAAACTTGGAATGATCTTCTGAGACATGGAAACTGCCAAATACTTAAAATCATTTTTAATTGAAATGTGATAATCTCTATGTGGAGTTCAACATTAAACCTGGGATAGGAAGAAAACAATCACCCAGTTTTTAAAATATCATTCTAGAGCAGCGGTCCCCAACTTTTCTGGCTTGGTGGCCCAACCGGAAGGGGGGGAGGATGGTCCTCCTGTGTGAATGGAGGGTGCTTGCATGCACGTCCATCGCTCACACAAGTGGAGGTGTGTGTGAGGGTGAGCGCCTGCCACTTGTACAAGTGGAGCTGCATGCATGTGCACATGGCCTGGTTCCAAATGGGCCATGGCCCAGTACTGGGCCATGGCTCAGGGGTTGGGGGCCCTGGTTATAGAGCATTTCATTTCACAAACTTAGGCATATTAAATAAATTCCTATTATAAATTCCTACTAAAACCACAACATCTAATAGACAAGGACACTCTAACACAGGGGTCATTGAGGGCCACATCAGGGTTGGGTTTGACCTCGGAGGGCAGGGTAGGGCATGGCCATGGTGAGTGTGACATGGGATTCATGTCGGAAGCCCTGTAGTGGCCAAGTGCAAAGGCATGACTTCCCTGAGACCGTCCCTCCCTCTCATTATAATCTCCTTCCTTCCTTCCTTCCTTCCTTCCTTCCTTCCTTCCTTCCTTCCTTCCTTCCT
>JANHZT010007223.1:24175-35710 GCA_032468215.1 Stegonotus admiraltiensis | reverse complement strand
AAAACCCCAAAATCCCCAAGTTAAAATCCACGACAGATCAGGGAAGTTGCTGAAAGAGCCATGTCTTTAGGTCGGCGCGGAAGGTGCGGAGGTCGGGGGCCGTCCAGAGCCTGGTAGGCAATCCATTCACATGTGGTTCTGATTTTATTTATTACAGATATTATCTTCTTGTCTAATAAAAAGTTCCAATGATGATATTCATGTCATATGAATCAGTACATATTAAAACATTTATTGTAGGGCAAGACATGCAAACAGTGATCAAGTGGTATTAACCACTTACTACCGTATATTTGTTTACTCAAACACTCCAAAAGTCTGTATGAATGGATCCAAGTTCCAGGCAGAATGAATTATTTTTTTTCAAAATTATTCAATGCACAAGTGTTATTTTTTATTCTTTTATAAAGGAATAATACAATGGAACTATACAATGGAAATGAGCATATTTTTTAAAAAAAACAAGTACCGTATAGGTACACCCTGAACAATTTAAAGTTTCAGATACACTAATCTATGTTTGTGAGGCATATACTGTAGCTTTCACAGGAAATAGCCCAATTAGTTAGAAAGTATTTCTAAATACTTATAAAACTAGGTACAAAGTTTTGTTGATTAACTGAAGAAACTATTTTCTGAATACCAAAAATTGACTGGGGATATTTAGCAATAGCTATAGTACTTAGTAACTATATACCACTCCACAGCACTTTACAGCAGGGGTGCCCAATCGATGGCACATTTGGAACCGGTCCATGCAAGTGGTGGGTGAGTGCACGAAGCTCAATTTGTGCAAGTGGCAGGAACACAAGCGAAATCATCCCTCCCTACGACCGCCACTGCTGGTCCACATAGCCGGAAAAATTGAGGACTGCTGCTTTACAGCATTCTCTTAGAATGCTGTAAAGAGTCAGCATATTGCTTCCAACAAACTGGTTCCTCATTTTATCTTCATTGGAAAGATAGAAGGCTGAGTCAACCTTGAACCTAAGCTGACTTTGTATAAATATACAGAAGTATGAAGGCTATTGCTTAACGTATTGTAAGCTGCCCTGAGTCTCCGGAGAAGGGCAGCATATAAATCAAAGCAAAAAGAAAAAAAGAACTGGTGAGGATCGACCTGAGGGTCCTTGGTGCTCTCTCAGCTTGCTTATTTTTCTTGCAGACATTTCATTACTCAAACTAGGTAACATCATCAGTGTTACCTAGTGTTACCTATCAATAAAGAGATACCACATGACAATCCTGAACTACAAATATTCTCCCTTATCAGGATCAAACTGGCAGTAGGCATAGTTAGCCTGCCATACTACATTCTAGTATTGCACCACCACAGCTCCTATTTACCATTACCATTCAGAACTATCATAATATGTTACATAACTACAATTTTGACATAGTTTCATAACCAGAATTAAAGAAATATATGCATGTAGCAGAAACCAGCATCAGCTTTCCAACCATAGTTCATTCAACCCAACTTTATGGGTTCATGCACTGTTGAGAAACAATTTTGCTTCATAATTACAACATTATTATGTACAATCAATAGGTGAGATGGGCAGTTATATAAATTTGATAGATAATAAATGAATGGATCTCAGGGCTGAACTAGGCTAAAATGGGGTTGCCTAATTTTTTGTCTAAAGAGTCAGGTATACAAAGCTAGCATGTTTTCTCTTTTTATAAATCAGATTTTTCACATTACTGATGTAAACCAAACATAGAACATAGAAAAAACATACACCTCTGACCATACCGAGGAGCTTCTGACCGAGGAGCCTTGGTGGTGCAGTGGACTAAAGTGCTGTTAAGTAGCACTTAGTTGCCAGCTGCCTGCAATTACTGCGAGTTCAAATCTCACCAGGCTCAAGGTTGACTCAGCCTTCCCTCCTTCCGAGGTAGGTAAAATGAGGATCCAGATTGTGGGGGCAATAAGCTGACTTTTTATAAAAAAGAACACCACTTGGCTGGGGCCGAAAGCCCTACTAAGCAGGTATATTCAAAAGTATGAAGGCTATTGCTTAATGCGGTGTAAGCCGCCCTGAGGCTCCGGAGAAGGGCGGCATATAAATCGAACCAATAAATAAATAAATAAATAAATAAATACATACATACATACATACATACATACATACATACATACATACACCAGTCTTGTGTAGCCTAATATTCTTCAGACTCTTGAACTATAATTCTCACTAGCATATGAAGACCTATGTGCTGGGAAATAATGTAGCACCCTAGGTTTCCTTTTCAAGTTCATTTTCAAGAATATGCATAAAGCCAAAGCATCAATGTTCTATTTATCTGTAATTCCCGAAGGCATAAACAAGAGCAATAGATGGTGACTCACTTGTTATTTTTGCAAAGTTTGCCTTTGATTGATCAAACATATCTCGAATGCCAAGCTCCTTGAGAGGTTCTTTTAAATCTGTTTCTGCTTCTGCTGTAAACCTAGGGGAGCCATATCAAATGTCATGAGACTGCCTGTAAAACTAGCAATCGTATTTTTTTCCATTAAAATAAGAAAAAATTACATACTTGGGCAAAATGACCTGTACCCTCTTTTGAACCATAGTTGTCATCCAGCTCTGTATCGTTTTTGTGCTAATGTGAGGAATAATAGCAGACAAGGGAGTTGAACTTTGTGCAGGCAAAGCAATCAACATGCTGATACTTTCACCGTGATACGGCAATTCTATAGTATTATACCACAAGTCATTAGGAGTGCTTGTTGTACCTATAAAACAGGAAATAAATAAAAATACCTTAAAATACATATGGATTGGAACCATGTAGTGTTATTCTCAGTCAGCCTACAGATGTGGGTAGAGGAAGGGGACCAATATAAATGCTACTTTTATACAAAAATTCTTTGTATTTTGACAAAATTAAATGGGCATGAAATGCAGGTGGTAAAATCTAAGAATGGAGGAGGAAACCATTTTCCTGACTCAAGCCTAAGAAAACCTAATTGGGACATTTTAAATCAGCAGTGTCAGACTATTTTATTGGTTTCAGTACCACAGACTAACATGCCAACTATGCTAATCAAGGTCAGTTTACTCTTCAAATTGGCCTACATGATCAGAAACTAAAGCTACCACCAGGAAGAATCCAGATATTTACAGAATTAGACTAGAGGTAGTCTTCGACTTACGACCACAATTGAGCCCACAATTTCTGTTACTAAGTGAGACATTTGTTAAGTGAACTTCGCCCCAATTTACCAACTTTCTTGTCAAAGTTGTTAATTGAACCACTGCAGTTGTATCAGGGTTAAGTGAATCTGTCTTTCCCATTGACTTTGCTTGTCACAAGTCACAAAAGGTGACCTGACCCCAAGACACAGCATGACCCCAAGACACAGCAACCGTCATAAATATGACACAGTTACTAGGTGTCTGGATCTTGATCACATTACCACAGGGATGCTGCAATGGTTGCAGGTGTCATAAACGGTTGTACCCTTGAACAGTTACTAAATTAACTGTTGTAAGTTGAGGACTACCTGTATTATTATAATATTCAGTATGACTTTAGTCAAAAGTTTTGATCTACTTGTCTACAGCCAATTACTGTGCAGTTGGAAAAAGCTTTAGCACTGGATCCCCTACTGAAAATAATAATTTATACATTCTCCATTCTTTCATGACAATGTATATAGGAATTGATGTTGGGGATACATGTTTCATAACAAAGCCAGTGTCTTTGTGATGTTCAAAGGTGCTGAGGAGATAAGAGAAGACTCCAAATGGATGTGTAAGCTTCAAATATGTGATTATCTTGATTTTCTGAGGAACACTTTCTTGGGTAGCTTTGTGAAACTCTTTTCTAAATGATCTGCACAGTCCCACTAAAATTTTTACTTAATCTTAGTCTATAGAATTGTAAAGGAAGGTAAATTTCAGAATGTTAAAATGTTATTGAACGTACCACATCGGAACACTGACAACTGAGCCAGCATAGGCACTTGGTAAGTCTTTCCATCACCTCCATTGAATGTTCGCTTTTTTGTGTTTTCAGGTTGAAATCGGGACCTCCATAATCCCTTAAAATATACTGCATTTATTACTACTAGTCTGGTCAGAGCACTGTCAATATCATCTGGGGTTAGGACACTGTCGATCATACCTAAACAAAAAGACAAAACCCAACCTCAATTGAAAAGTAGAAGAATAAAGGACATATTTTGACATGTTATTATATTAAGTAAAAACTGAAGCAACTTAAGGGAATCACATGGTGAACTATATTCTTATGCCACTACACCAGTGGTGGAATTCTACCAGTTCGCACCTGTTCGGGCGAACCATTAGCTCTGACTTTCAGCCATGAGAGAACCGGTTCGCTCCAACTTTGAAGTGGGTCCAGCCGGCCGCCCCTGTGTTATACTTGCCTATTTTTCTGTTTCCGAAGCCCAACTGATTGGCGCAGCAGAGTAGATTTCTGCGCCTCAGCTATTTTCCTCACTGGCTGCAATGTGGAAGATAACTGTTGTCAAAACTGCACATGCGCACTCAGTGAACCGGTTATTAAACCCGTAGGATCCCACCACTGCACTACACAATGCTCAAAACCAAAATTTTAGCCATTGGGGAAAAGAGACAAATTAAAGGAGAGAAGAAACAGGAGAGTGAGAAAAAGAAAATTATCACATACCCTCAGTTTTATTTTTGACCCACTGGTTCATAGCGTCAGAAGCAGCATTCGGATCCTTGAAATTTATATTTTTGACAGGGCACTGAAACACTTCACTGTTTCTAGAAACAAAAGGTGTTTCCATTTTCAGCCCGCTGTTCGCAAAAACCATATTTGCAATTTTAACAATATCCTTATTCCTCCTTGAGACAATAGCTTTGTTTATCTTCTTCAATACTTTACCAACTCCTAATTGAAAGACAAATGAAGTGAGTATATAGACACACATATACAGAGACACTTTAAACAATTGGAAGCATTCAGTGGCTAAAAGGCCTTCTCATTTATAAATAGTTTGTTCACCATCATTAGAAGATTATGTGGCACAGTCATATCACTCAAGTTTTCATTTCTCTTTATGTGAGAATTTGCTCCTGATCTGTTTTATTGTACTGATTGTTTTGGTTTTATTTTAACTTTATAAATGAACTAAATGAACATAAGTGAATAAGGGAGATATATAAAACCAAATAAAATAAAATAAAAGTTTATTTGGGTTATAGAAGTCAATTAAGAGCACACTTAGTTTTCATAATCTAACTTGATTTTTTTTACTAGAATTTTATTTATTTGGATTTTTCTTTTATCCCACCTTTATTACTTTATAAATAAGGCAGTGAACATACACAATCTTTCTTTCCTTCTATTTCCCCCCACAACAATGACCCTGTGAGGTGGGTTGAGTTGAAGGGAGGTAATTGGCCCAAAGTCACCCAGTTGGCTTTCATGCCTAAGGTGGAACTAGAACTCACAGTCTAGAATCCTTAAATAGTGGGTCAATCTGATACAAATGTGATAACTAAAGCTACAGTCTTTTAAGGATTGAAGCCTCTCTCCCACATAATCAAATACACTGAACAGATTGGATCTGCAGGAGAAATGGAGGGAAAATATCCCTCTCCCTCTCCCTCTCCCTCTCCCTCTCCATCTCTGTGTGTGTGTGTGTGTGTGTGTGTGTGTGTGTTGGAGTACTTAAACCATTGTTCTATTTCTCTGCTCACATATTTCATTAGGTAATAAAGTCCTCAAGCTTGAAAGGGGCGTCCCTTAGTAAACAAAAAGATCACTACATAGTTATTAGTCATTGAAGCAATCAGTAACAAGCTGATGGTTTTCTTGTTAAGCTGCAATGCAAAACATTAAAGGGAAAGTTTCTGGATGGCAAAAACAACAAGGATGTGGGCTGAAAAAAGCACCCAAGTGAGCAGAAAAGTAGAACTCTGTAAATTTTGATATGGCAACTGCTCCCCTCCTCTCCCCAACAGGCAGATGATACTGTTAAATTGCCAGAAGCACAATAATATTTTATAAATATCATGCAAATGCTCACACGGATATGTATGCATCCTGCATCAGGAGCAAGAGGCAGGTGGCATTTTGTGCTTTTGACACATTTTTGGCAATGAAATTCAATCCTGCTTACTCTGGAACCAAGAAATCAGTTCTTGTTAGATTTACTGTGCTTTGCATGTGTGCCAAACACTGGAGCCAAGAATGCCTTCTGGTATGAGAGATAATGCTTCACTGTCATCTACTTAGTATGCATTAGGACATGATAACTGCTTAATGTACTGAGCAACAGTAACCACTGTTTTCCTACAGATTTCTTTGCGTGCTTATGAAAGAGTTATGACACAGATGTATTTATTTCAGAAATCAATACAAAAAGCCCATATCTTGAAATAGATCAAAACCACTGACCGTTTACACTGTATCTCATCACTGTAGTCAGCTGCTTCTTTGTCTTGCCGTCGGCTCCTAGCTGAAGCATCCCAAGCACTGATGCAATTCCATGCGGAGAAACCACAACATTATCACCAGCTCTGGTTTTGACCAGCTGATTGAAAACTTGGATTCCAATGTCTGACCCCAATTCCTCCAGTGACAAATGGTTTTGAGGAAAGCACACATAGGTTGATGTCAAGGCAGCAAAGAGGAGAGGGAAATGCCAATACATGGTTCCAATCTAGAACAACCTGAAAGAGAACAAAAAATGTGCATGACATGAAATGACCCGAAACATGTGAATCTGGTGTGCAGATACTTCTTCCAAAATTCCTAACTACTGTGGCCCATAGTACTTTACCCAGCTTCATGGATTCAAATTTTAAATCAGTACCCCTCACTCATATAAACTACACCACCACAAGAGGAAAAGCTGCCAGTTATTTGCAGCAAATTGTTAATGGAAGTAAAATAAATCCAGATTCAGTGCATGATGATTTATGCTATTGTGTCCATGATCCCATGCTGAGCAATACAGCAACTTTAATCAGAATATATTTTAAAGTATGCTAACTTTTTATACTTGCTTCTAAGAACATCCTTTATTAGGAAAAGCATTTTTACAGTTCTGAGGTCATAATTTGCCTATTAATTTAATTGTATCTTAATTCTACTCATTTTTTGCTGCCTAGAATAAAATCTGAGAAAATCTTATTTTACTTCTGAACTCCAAGTCTTGATACAGAATAAATCAAATGTTGAAGCACTTTCATCCCTTTAGCCTGAATGCACTGAAAACACTGTGGGTTATCTTTAGGGACGTTGGTTACATAAACACTGTACATTCTTTAATCTTCTTCTATTGTTTTTCTGGATATTGTTCAAAGGATAAAATTTGATTTTGCAGTCAATAAACAACACTGATCAAGGACGGGCATCCATTTGTATGTGTTCTCGGAACAGGAGATGTTAAGAAATTGAAACAAAATGAATAATTTAGAGCAGGAAAAAACTTAAGATTTTTGTTTAAAGGCTTTTTCACTCACATCATGCTTTAGTAGGCATAAAAATTTCTATAAGTATCCTAACAGAGATAACACCTTGAGTATTCAAATAGGATAAGAGGATAATATAACTGCTGTGCAAACAAAGTTCCCCTCTCTCTGATATGTTAAGGCAAACACCTCATTTGCAAAACTGCTCTGAAACTTATTCTCCACAGTAATTTCTTTCACTGGCAGTCACTCTACAACACTATTTTCTCAATCTCAGCAACTTTAAGATGTATAGACGTCAACTCCCTGGATTCTCCAGATGGCATGCTGGGTGGGAAAGTTTTTGAGGTTGAGAAAATATTGCTGTACAATATCATCCCAATAGTTACAAACTTCCAGAAAGTGAGTAGGTAAGGCACTGTTTGAATCTCTATGGTGAGCTTGTTCAATAGTACAGAGGCTACCATGGACAAGGCCTACTACCTTTGACTAACTCCCATTAATTACATAAGGAAGGTTTCTAAGCAAGAACTCTCAGGATAATTGGATCAAATGTATACAGTCAATTTTTATAGGGAAATTCCTGATGTAAGTGATGTACTGGATTTAAGGGCTAGGACTTTGATTAGGACCTGGAAGTCGATGAAAAATCAGGATTACTCAATAAAGGCAGAGATAGTTTTTAACATACTGCACAAGTCTCGCAAGGGACATAGCTGTCTTAATACTTTAAAAACAAATGCTTTCTTGGTACTAATATGTTCCAAAAAGCACCTCCTTTAGCTATAATATGTACTTTTTCATCCTTATATTTTAATTTTATAAGAATAAAACAACCTAAAAATTAGAAAGCCGCCAATACATTTGATCAGAAGGGGTTCAAAATGTACTCTTTTTTTCAGTAAATACAGGTTTTTAGTTCATCTAGAAAAAAAATCACAGCTTTTTAATAAGCTGGAATAATTATTCAATTAACTAGTTCACAATACCTTTAGCAGAATAGATATAATAGGAAGAACTGTGAAGACTTCACAGTTTAGCTCTTGCTTTCCTGCTTTGTCATTTGCATTTCACTGAACAATGCTCGACAATTTTACACAATGCAATTCAAATATAATTATGTATTTAGATTAATTTAACTTAAACTTGCAATATAACTTATTATGAAATAAATAATATTGCAAGCTTAAGCCCATTAGTACAATGGAACACTATACTATTGAAATGCTGCTCAGATTTTATTTCCTTTTCACATTTTTGAATTACTCATCTCTTGTGGAGAGCGACATTTGTCTAAAGCAAGCTCATGCTATGCAAAACAATAATGCTTTATTTCTTTTTCAGTGCATATGCTAATATTTCCTTAAAAGATGGTAGGTAGGCATTTCTAAAGCAATATCCAGTTTTCCAAAGTTAAAAAAGAAAACTCAAATATGCAGAGCATGGCTTCTAGAACTGTTTCCAACCTTATCATCAGTTATGCCTGGTCAATCAGAAGGCATCTATGAGTTCTATCATTCAAAGTAAGGAAGTAACAAGAGATGTTTGAGCATGCAATTTTATCTCAGGAGGCTAATCACGATGTGCATACATGTCATTGTATGTGAAGGAGGTACATGTATGTTACTGTGTATATGTATATGTTCCTTCTCTGCCTTCCAGTTGCATCTATGTGTTTGTACATTAAGTGTACCTTGGGAATCACAGGGAGGGAAGGTGCATGCTTCATTCTGGATCATACGATTGAAAAGGGGAGTTTACAATGGAGATAATGGCAGCATACATAGGCAGTTAGACAACATTCTAATGCCTTTTGGATAATTTCCTGCCAAAATTCAGCTGGTTGGGAAAAAAAATAAAGAAAACAGGGTATGCACCCAGAGCATGTCTTCTAGAGCGCTTTTTAGTCCCTCTATCTGCAACGGCTACAAAAGCATCTGCAGTTTCTTCTGTGTGAGGGGAAAATGTGTTGCACCTGTGATAGTGTTTCTTCTTTTCCTTTGTGTTGCATCTCAGTGCGTTTACATAATAGTGTGCACTGGGAAGCAGAGGGCAGGCTGCATATGGTCTGCTCTGAGTCACATGTCTTGCAGGTGGGAAGGCTTAGAAAGGAGCAGCTGCAAACATTTTAAGCAGCTGCCCAAACGCCTCTCCTATAAGGATGGATATGGATGGAGGAAGCAGTGTTTTTCTCCACAACCCCCACAATGATCTGGTCCATTTTCAAACTCTTTCTCCTGCCTTATCAAATTTGCCCCAATATGTTCTTTCATAGAGTTCACTTACTGAGAGATAAAACTACCAAGTTTTAACAAAATTTCAGTCCACATTCTGTTGGGCTGGAAAAAATAAAATTGGTCCATAGCTTATTGAGAAAAGATTTCAACATTTACAGTAAGCTTCCGTAGAAGCCCATGGATTAGCTTTTCTATTTAAAAGGCTACTGTTAATAAGGCAGCAATTTCTAAATGCCTTTCACAAACAGTTATGTAACAGTCATAAAAATATTCTAGGAATTGTTTTTCTTATTCTAAAATTTTAAAATTCCTAATTACTTTTATTTTTAAAATGTGTATGATGTGTAAAAGAACCATATTATGCTGGGACAGCTTATAGTAGGTGAAATACACACAAAATAATACAATTCAAATGTACAATGAAACACCTTTACTCAGCCTGGGATGATGGGAAATATAACCCAACACTGAAGCAGCAGGTTGAAGAAGGTTCTAGAACATATTGTACTATAAATGGACAGCTGCTTTCCAGGACTAGATGTCAATGCAACAATTTGTTTCACATGAGCACCTAATAGGACATAGTCAAGAATATTTACTCTTTAAAAATTATCTTTTAGAAAAGTTGCCTACATTTTAAAATAAAACATGGCTTTCATTAAAATTCTATCTATTCCTTCCTCAGGGTCGATTAATAGGCAGAGCTAAACAGTACTTATGCATGGCTGAGTTAATGATCCTACATCAAGGAGAAGTAAATCTGTGAAACATTGCATAATATTTTAAAGTAATATAGACCTGTACAAAAGGATGAACTCTACTTGAACCAGAATGTAATATATTAGCAATTAACAACAAGATGACAGAGCAGTTTTCAACTTAGTCCTGGTCCAACAAATCTCATCCCCAGAAGATACAAACAATTCTAATTGTTAAAGTAAGAATAATTTACATCTAGGTTATGAAAAATAAGAAAGAATGCCCAGATCAAGTATGTATGGTGGAAGGGCTTCCAGGGAGAGCAATGGCAAAAAGGCTCTGCCTTTTATGGAGCCAACAACTGGTGAAATTAAGACCCAATGAGTGGATCAGCTTCTGGGTACTCATCTCTGGATTAAGGAGATGACATGGATCACTCATAAATTTGCTCCATACATAATCGCTTGCAAGGAGATAATAAAATAAAAATTTCCAAGAAGTTCAAGTATTTATTTATTCAGTCAAGGATCAGCAAATTACCAACAAGTTTAAGAGCTCCGATTGTTGGGGTGGGAGTGGAGGAATCATTGTGCCTAAGTAGAATTCAGCACCTTTCAAAAAGTACTGGCTTCACCTACTTTTTTTCTTAACTATTTTAGGAAGCTGCTTATTAATTGAAGTTAAGAACCTTCCAAAGGGCAGGTTTCATTATGTTGCTTGGAAAAATCTCTTTTTACTCACCCCTCCACTCCCGATGAATGAAGCACCATGTAACTTTAAGCATTAAAAAGAAAAGCTTTATTTTTGGAGAAACAACATAGGGGAGAATAAAATGTTGATTTTGAAAAACCAAGAGGCTAGATGAACTTGAAAGAATATTTCTTGTGGGCTGTTTAAAAATTTATATAATAATTTATGAAGTTTCTAAATTTAATTTTCAGAAATTCTCCCATGGAAAAATCTTGTTAACTGGAAAAAGAAACATGATAAGAGCGGACTTGAAGGCTGTCCTGAAGGGAGGAACAATTATACTTAAATTATAATTAAAGGAGAAGAGATCAATTAATACAATGGAACACTATATTATTGACTATAGAACAGAGGTCTTCAAACTTGGCAGCTTTAAGACTTGTGGACTTCAACTCCCAGAATTCTCCAGCCAGCTATGCTGGCTG
>JANHZT010007223.1:11389-24075 GCA_032468215.1 Stegonotus admiraltiensis | reverse complement strand
AAGGAAAGGAAAGGAAAGGAAAGGAAAGGAAAGGAAAGGAAAGGAAAGGAAAGGAAAGGAGCAAGAGAGGGGAGGGAGGGAGGGAGGGAGGGAGGAAAATGGAGTCAAGCAAAGTAGAAGATAGTAGAAAAAAACTGGATTTGTTCAATGCCTTTCTAATATGCTTTTCCCCTGGATATCTTAAGTTATAATTTCCACCTATATTAGAGACAAACAGAATAAGACGCAGCTTCCCATCTCCACATTTCGCATCATCCAGGATTAATGCAGGAGTCACTATGTGTTTGTCTAGATTTTTTTAAAAGTTGTCTAGATTTTCTAGGTACACAGATAAAGCCCTGGGTTGACATACGAAGCCGAAGAAAGCTGCATCACACAGGTGGAGAACGAGGGGGCAGATGCAGCTAGTACCCACGCAAAAAGAAACATTCCCTACATTAGCCAAAAGAACTTCACTGAAGTGTATAATCTCAACACACACAAAAGAAAGCAAAGGAGGAGCTGAAAGAGATGGAGAGCACGGAGGATGCCCCACAGACAGCACCCTACCTGGTCACAATAACCTTTCCTTTTTGATTGACAGCATGGTAACAAGTGCACCAGACTCAGAAGGAAACTAGGAAGACATACAGAAGAGGCACTTCCTGGCCTCCGGAGGATCTCCGGGAGGATGGGGAAGGCTGTTTTCGCTCTCCCCAGTCTCCAAGAAAGCCTCTGGAGCCTCAGAGGGCAAAAAACAGGCCTACTGAGCCCACTGGGCCATCTTAATTGTGCTTGAGACAAGATTCAGCTTGACAGACCCAAATCAACCCGGGACGAGTCTCCACCGTTCCTGGGTCCCCCACAACCTACCTGAGATGGGTGCAAGAGGAGAAGAGCCGAATGCGTCTGACTGCGCTGCGGAAGGTGCGGGCTGAAAACCTGGGATCAGGTTCTCCGTTGAACTATCAAGTTTCTCAGGAGCTTTACCTGGAATTCAAAGGGGCCAGTCATGAAATGTTACGTGTGTGACTCGCCGCTTGGGGGGTGGGGGAGATATAGGTTCGTGGAGATCAGGGAGTAAGAGAAGAGGACAACTCGCAGGAATTCTGTGCGAGTGTTTCAGCAAGGAAAGGTGGAAGAAAGGAGAGAGGCAGCGCCAAGGAAGGACAGCCAATGCTCAAAGCTGCTGCCAACTACTAATCACTTGTTGTATGCCAGGGGTGTCAAACTCAAGGCCCACGGGCCAGATCCGGTCTGCGGGGTGCTTAGATCTGGCCCGTGGGGCCACCCTAGAAACAGCAAAGGACTGGCCCGTGGTGCCTCTGCCAGTGAAAACGGAGCTTTGAGCAGGGTTGAAATGCTCTGAAGTCTGCTACCGGTTTGCTTCGCACACGCATGCACACATTAAGCATTAAAAAAATGTTTGAAAAGTAAAAAAAAAAAGTTCCGACATCAGCTGTGTAATAATCAGCTGTGCTGCTTGATCATCGGAACTTTTTTTAGCATTTTTTTTACTACCGGTTCCGGAAAACGGGCAGCATTTTGACTACTGGTTCAGGCAAACCGGCCCAAACCGGTAGCATTTCACCCCTGCCTTTGAGGCTGTCACAGCCGAAAACGGAGCTCGGGAGCCCGTTTTCGCCGGCAGAGCACTCGGCCCACTACAGACGCCAACATGAATGACGTCAAGCTGGCCATGCCCACCCTGGCCACGCCTACCCCACTTCCCCTGAGGTTAAATGCAACCCTGATGCGGCCCTCAATGAAATAGAGTTTGACCCCCCTGTTGTATGCCATGGGAAGAGGAGGGCCTCCTGCTGAGCCAGATGAAGAAGTTTCAGGGTATCCATAAGGAAGCCAGTTGCCAGAGAAGGAGCTACTAAAGGAGCAGACGGGGCTTTGCAGGGGAGGTCCAGCAGGGAGACCCCCCTCCCTCCCTTCTCCTTCTCCGTCTGTGGAATATGGAAACTCAGAGGACTGCTTTGGTGAGTGCAAGGTAGGAAGTAAAAACAACGTCAGCTTATCTGTGGTGAACCAAGAGCCACTAAAACTGCCTTGTTTTGCTGCCATCTTTAAATAGCCATCTTTGGTCCAGCTTCTGCACCAACCCCAAACTAACCATCGCTTAGTTTTGCAAAATCCTTATTCAGCAGCTCCTCTGCCGTCAGCTTGGAGAAGTTGTCATCGTCAAAAGGGTTCCAAGTAGAGACGTCTGGTGGGTTGTAGACGTTTTGCTGAGAGGTCCTCGGAGACCCCGAAGGGGTAGTCGAGGCAGACCTAGAGAGAGCCAGCCCAAGAAGTCAAGAATTAGGAAGGCTGGTTCCGTGGTTGATTGTTGACTAAAGCCACTAAGTGTCACAGACAAAGTGAGGCATGTCAGACCACAGAAGCCCTGTCAAGACTATATACCCTAAGCCAGGGGTCTCCAACCTTGGCAACTTTAAGACTTGTGGACTTCAACTCCCAGAATTCTTCAGCCAGCAACCTTGGCAAACTTTAAGACTTGTGGACTTCAACTCCCAGAATTCTGGTTCAACTCCCAGCAAAACTGGCTGAGGAATTCTGGGAGTTGAAATCCACAAGTCTTAAAGCTGTGGGTTTGAGGACCTCTGCTGTAGACCTTTGAACACTTCAGCTCCGTTTGACAAAGCATTAACAGTGCAGCCAAAAAAGCATTTCTTTTGTTATGTATTTTGAAGGAAGGGGGACATAAGGACGCCTGGGTGTTTTGACTGGCGTAAGAACAAGTCCATTGGTGGCAACACCAGGGCGATTCCTTAAACTCTTTTTCAGATAATCAGATTCTCATTAAAACTTGGTTGCCTGGTGAAGTCTGAAGAGCGCCCTCCCTCCCTCCCGCACTCAATGGGAGGAACACTTCAGCTATTTGCACTGCAATAAAAAAAAAAAGGAGCTTGCTTTGACCCAAAGCAAGGCAAAGAAACTATAGGCTGTGCATATGCACACTTGCTTCAAAGCAATCCATCTTTCTCCACGATCATTTTTTGCAAAGTGGAAGAGAGATTCATTTTCATCCTCTTTGCTCTCTAATGAGCTCACGGTAAAGTAGATTGTGGCTTTTCCCCCTCCCGTTTCCTTTTATTTTTTTATGACATCCCTGTGAGATACTTTAATTCAAGAAATTGAGATGGACACAAAAGCCCCCCATGATTTTTACAGCCAAATTTGTAGAGATTTGAACCCTGGATGCTCTGCTGGAGCAGCCCTGGGCTCTTCGCCGTAGCTTGTTAACTGCCCTCTTCCAGCCCTGGACTGGGCATCGTTTCTGCTCCCTGATGGCTGGGCTCTGATGCTGCTATTTGAACCTAGTATATGCAGTACAATGCAGTGAGCCATGTGCAAATCTGTACATTGGGAAAACAAAACAACCACTTCTTAAACACATGGCGCAACAAAGGAGAACAAGCCCATCAGGACAAGATTCAGCAGTCCACCTGCATTTAACAGACAACGGCCCCTCTTTTGAAGATAGCAAAGTCCACCTTTTGGACAGAGAGGATCACTGGTTTTAAAGAGGGGGTCAAAGAGGCCATTTATGTCAAAATTGAACAGCCCTCTCTCTCAACAGAGGGGGAGGGATACGACATCATCTATCTCCAGTCTACCACACAGTCCTTTCAAGCGAAACGTCTTCAAAGAAAAACCAGAAAGTCCAGTTGCCTCTTGAAAAAGCACCTTTGGGACAACCAAGACCTGGATGACGGAGAATCTCCATAGATATTTAAAAGTTGCCTGCAGTCCTTGGAAATGCAGCAACGTAAAAGCCAAGAAATGCTCTAGTTGAATTGAATTCCACAGCCATATGGACTTAGGGAAGCTGCAGTGCAACATATCTCAAGGATAACAGCTTGAAGATAGCTAGAAAAGTATGGCAAGTTGGCTCCTCCAGAAGGGAATATCGGAGAACCTGAATTTGGGTTATCTGCTGTCATTTCCTTTGTTCTCCCTTGGATTTAGGTCAACTATAAAGTCCTTAAACTTCCCATGGATAAAAATTGTAACACTAAAGAGGAGAAGAGAGGATGGATAGAAAGAATTGCCTTTTAAACATTAAGGGAGCTTGTTGTAAGCTGATAAGAGGCAGAAATAAAATTAGATAGGGGAAATATTAGAACGTATATTTTAATAGAATAAACAAAAATAACAGGTAGAAAGATTAGAGGTTTATAGATGTTAGGCATTTTTTTCTGCTGTTTAAATAATATTATGAGGATCACCTAAGTTTGATAAATGTGATAAAGATTACTAATATTGTTATTGTAATTTGGATTAATATGAATGATGCCCAGAATCAACACTGTCCACATACAATATGGATGTATATTTAAAAAATAAATAATAATAATAATTTTAGTGTCCTCCAACTCACACATGCTCCCCAAGAGGAACAGATGACAGCCCCAGACTTACTTGGACTTATTGAGGCTGGCTTCCGCAGCTGCTGCCTGTAGCAGTTGTGTTGATTTACTGGCTGGGACCCCGAAGACGGTGCTGTGGGTCACATCACTTAGAATCCTCCGGTGTCCACCTCGCTGAGTCTTGGGGGACGATGGTGGTGTGAGAGACCCCACCTTCTGTCCCTGGATAGCTGATGGAGGAGTGGTTGACATCTTTTGTTGTCTTGGAGGTGCTTGCTTTTAGGAAAACAAAACAGGGAACCAAGGATAAGAAAAAAGAAGAGAAAGGAAGGAAGGAAGGAAGGAAGGAAGGAAGGAAGGAAGGAAGGAAGGAAGGAAGGAAGGAAGGAAGGAGAATGTAGAAGAAAACGAAATAAAACCTGTGTGCTGAGATGTTGGTTTCTATTTTTATGCATAATTCTTTTTTATACATTATTACCTATAAAATAAATTTTGCACTTCATCTTTTATTTTTTAATATACTTTATTTTGTGTAACTTTAAAGTTTAGGCTTTTTATTAATTTAAACATAAATTAATTTAAATTTAGAACTCATACAAGATTGCTATAAAAAATTAGTCCTTGATAAATGTTTTTAACTGCAGCATTTTGTAAGCCCTACTAGGCAGAGTAGATCAAGAAATACTGTAAACTTCATGGAAGACTATTGACTCCTTTTATTGGGATTGGCTGTAGGAACATTATCTTGCAAGTCTGATTGTGCTCCTCTTCCTCTCTTTTTTATAGCCGTCTGAAACTTTTACATGCACTTTCTACAGACTTACTTTATGTTTTTCTTCTGTATTGGGGGGGTAACAATCTCCCCTCTGTCCCTGGAAGTTATCAGCTTTTCTCTCTACACATTGTAATTGGCCTTGAAATAGACAAAAGTCAGAACAGATCAGAAGAGCTAAGATTTCTTCTTTTATTCAATTTATAGACAGCAGAGGGTGCACTTACTTGTAGATGAAGACACCTATTAAATACTTAGAATCTTTTAAAATAAAAATTATTGTTTCTCCATTTAATAGAACAAATTTCACTGTTCTGGTTTATGAGTGATAAATTACTTTATCCAAAATATTCTAAAGTGATCATTTACTGCTTACCAAAAAAACAAAAAATCCAATCAGATCAGTCATCTCTACCCTACTATTCTCCGGAAGGGTCAATAAAAGGCTATCATTATCCCGAGCCAGCATAATCATGGACAACTTGGGCCAGTATTTTTAAGATATGGAGCAGAACATCAGGATGGGGTTAACTTGTAGTCACAGGTAATACAGACGTCTCAACATGTTTTTTTAGGAAGAGATAAAAAAAGTCACCAATCTAAATTGTACTTTATCATATGCAGCATCGCTGTTGTAGCACAAATTATATCCCTTTTCCATATTCAGAAATATTAATCACTTAAATCTTCACTTCCTCAAACACGGTCCTCTATCATTACGCTGTTTAATTGTTGCAGGATCCAATCTGGGTTGGTCACCGGAGCCAGAGGTTTAGTCTTCCGAGCTTTCAGACTCGTGCTGGAGCCTATTCTCAGGGAACTTCTCTCTGGCAGAGTGTGTGCTTTGGGCTATTCTGTGTGACATTTATACGTGGCTGTCTGAAAGCTCGGAAGACTAAACCTCTGGTCCTGGTAACCAACCCAAATTGGATCCTGCAACATTATCCTGGGACACATATATTCGTCTATTTAATTATGTACTATCCTATGAAATACACTGCTTTTTTTGGCAGTGATCTGTTAATGATAATTTAGAATTAACTAGTAAGAATATTTAATTAATATGCTGTAAGTCATCTATTTGCTATGTATAAGAATTCATTGATTATCACTAAGATAATATCCACAGAATATTTGTGTTTGGCACATCAAGACTATAGGTTTATGTTTCATAAGACACAGTTACCTACAATGTAATATACTTAATTAAAATTTATGAGTACGGAGTTAAATCCAGAACTTAGAATGATACTGTACATAATACTTTATATTTTATAAAGGCTACATTTTTAGTTCTCAAGGTATTCCAATATTTATTCATTTAAAATTACTGAAACTTTCAAAACATTCACCCAGACTTCTGTTAGGCTACCAAAGTTAATACATTACTGTCTGCAAATACAAGAGGTATGACAAAATTGCACCTATAAAGTTCAACAAATTTGCTTAAACCTTTATTTTGGGGACAAAATATACACAAAGTTTTGAACAAATTGTAAATAAATTTTACTTGTTTTAATTCATGCCTCTCATTTGTTCATATTATCTTGAACTATTCAGATGGACTCTAAACCTCTTTTGGGGGGAAATGTTCTGTTTCCAGAGCATGTATTTTGTCACTGACCTAATTCTTAATTCCGAGCAGTTTCTGAAAGGATGTTGTCAGCAACTACTCATTAGAGAGCCAAATGCTTTGGCAAGCTTTAACTAGGATAGACATTCCACTTCGAGAATGGAGTGAACAAAAGGTTCATCCCATTTCCGATTGTTTAAATTCCCACTGATAGAAAAGTCACTCAGTTCAGTACAGGTGAGAAATCTAAAGAGACAAGTAGAAAAAAAAAGTAACTCCATTTGGCACAAATGTAATCCCATACCTGATTAAGAAAAGTGCATTCAACCCACATTGATGTGTGTCAGCATTTGCTGTGCCTTCAAGATGTTGTTTTCAAGTATTACATTTTAGGTAAGCTTAAGTTCTTAACCACAATCTAATTAGATTGTGCTTTTCTGTTTGAGAAGCACACACAAATTATTGGCATGTTCTTTTAGAAAATAAATACAAATATTTCAAACTTCAGGTATTAGTATTCAAGCATTGTTTTCTATTCTCTCAAGTTGATAACTTTCCCAACATATACTTAGTTTCAGTAGTACAATGCTTATTATCAAACTCAAACACTACAACCGATAAAACTATTTGCAAATAAAGAATTTCCCAATTACTTAGCATTGTATGCTAATAGTCATTTTTAACATGTCTTTTTAAGATGTTTTAAAATTATACAAAGATGCCTATATAAACTGTGTACAGATTAGACTATATCAGTGATGGCTAACCTTTTCTGGACTGAGTGGCCAAAGCACATGCACCTGAACCCCCAAAATGCAATGCGCATGCAGCCCCTGTGCATGTGTCCATGGCCCTCTGCACGTGCCCTGCCCTCGCACATGCGCACAGCCCCCTGCATGCACCCCTACATGCACGCATGGCAGAGACCCAAAGACCAGCTGGCCAGCGGGAGGCCCGCTCACATGCACCGCGGAGCTGAACTGGGAAAGGGCTCACGTGCTATCAGAGAGGGCACTGTGTGCCACCTCTGGCATGCATGCCATAGGTTCTCCATCACGGGACTATACATTTAAAATGCATTTTTTATTCTGTGATACTAAGTACCACATGGAACTTCCAAAGAAATAATAATATTAAGGCTACAAACATCTGCTTTATTCTAAATGTATCTTAACAAAGTCCTATACCAAAAAAACTGCTCTATATTTAGAGGTGTTGCTAGCGGGATTGGAAGAAATCAAGTCTACCATGTAGTAGCTTTATTCATTAATTTATTAAGACAACTTTAAGTACACAATAGGATTTCTACTAGAAATTGGAGTCATTTGGAGAAAGTCTGTGGTGTCACAGTGGTTAGAATGCAGTATTGCAGGGTAACTCTGCTCACTGCCAAGAGTTTGATTCCTTTGATCCTGACCAGCTCAAGGTTGACTCAGACTTTCATCCTTCTGAGGTTCGTAAAATGAGGACCCAGATTGTTGGGGGCAATATGCTGATTCTGTAAACTACTTAGAGAGGGCTGTAAAGCACTGGGAAGTGATAGATATGCCTAAGTGCTATTGCTCTGCTATTAAAAAACCAGCAGCATGACTAAACCCGAGTCAGGAAGAATTGCTGCAATGTGGGAGAATCATTGTTGCAATAGGAATTGTGACTTTTAGGATGCTGATAATCATAACCTGTGTCCCACATGAACATGCATAGACCCTTGATGTTCCTCACTTACAACAAATCACAGGTATCTTCAGATGAGGAAATAAGCAAACTCTTGCTACCAGATGAGGTTAAGTTCTTCCCAATAGCAGAAATGTAAGAAAAATGGAGCAGGGCAAGTAAATATACACTGGAAGATGAGGTTGCTAATATTATTGTGGAAACTAATAATTTGTATTTATTTTCAAGAGTGTTCTGACTTAGCAAAGTGAAGAGATGCACAGGATGAAATCGTGGAAAGGCAAAACATACAGATGACATCTAATAAATCCAATGGCAACAGCAAGATTTGGTACACAGCTTATGTTCCAGTGTATATGATCAATACAGTCATATTTCTATATTTTCATAGTGATTAACCAAATTATGGTTCAGCATTACTTGTGAACGCAGTCTATTTCTATCTAATGAATTGTTAGGTCACATCTGGAATATTGTGGGCATTTCTGTCACTGCGTCTCAAAAAGGATAAGATGGAGATTGATTGATTGATTGATTGATTAGATTTGTTTGTGGAGTTAGAGAAGTTTGCTGAATTAGAGAGGGTTCAGACTTCAACAAAGATGACCAAGGTGGCTAGAGCAACTTCCCTAAGAGGAAAGAGTGTAAAATTTGAGATTTTTTTAAATATAGAAAGCAAGTGAATGAGAGAGTTAAAGAGTACAAAAATTTGGTACTCTTGGTATGGTATGGATAAAATAGCCGAGAAATTAATTTCCCCTTCCCAGATTAGTAGAATTGAGGTCAACCAATAAAATTGAATCCTGGAAGAACAAAAAACAACATATAATTAAACTTTGGAATCTGCTACCATGAGATGTAGAGCTATCAGCCTGGCTGCTTAAAAAAAAAAGGGTTGGACCAATTTCTGAAAGTCACAGGAAAGCAAGCCTTGATGTTACCATGGATACCTTTAAAGACCATTTGTTGGGAGATTTGTGGGTTTCCTTGTACAGTTGGTTGGCCACTCTGAGAACAGACAGATGGATTAGATGGGCCAGCCATTCAATCCAACAGGTCTCTGCTTATGTTCATTTGTTACCTGTTGCAATTGAATAAAGCTATTTATTTTCCCCGTTGCCAAATGGGATGCATTGACAGCAATTACTGACCCCAGTTCTTCCACTTCATATTCATCAGTCCAAAGATGCTGTAGGCTCTGCTTGCTTTAAGTTTTCTACAAACGGAATCGAACCTTGGTGACTTGCTCAACACCTACTGACTATCCCACAGAATTTTCCCACAGGACTGGCATTGAAACCTTTCCTAATAGATTATAGAGTTTCACAACTACAAGACCCTTCACACAGAGCTCTTCCACACTGAGCTGGCCTGACAGTAATCATTTCCTGGGAATTTTAATCTTGCAGGTGCCTGACAAATTTCTTGTCCTAAGCCTTGTAACTATGCGATAAAATGGACTCTACGTGGATTAAGTGAATTATCATAACAGGAAGAAACACATACTAAAATCTGAAATTCTGAGTCAGCGCATCTAAGTTATAAGAACTAACAGTTCAGATGAGTCAATTATTTGCCACCAGTCTAAACTACTTCAGTGACTACTCCAGCCTATTCCTGGATCATCCTCAGACCCAAAAGGTATTTCAATCAAATTGCTAGTTTGATTTACATTGCCTGGAAGCAAAGGAAGGCTTGATTTGGCTTTTTAATAAATATCAGGAATACTCTGCAGACATGTCCTATTAGCAATGTAAGAATGCAGAGAAGGCATTATAAGCAATTGCTTTGTGGGAAGACAAGGGAAACGGTCAGAACTTTCTGATAGTAGCCACTCAAGTCAGAAACTCCACTCCACTCTGGCAACTCTATCATTAAAACATCCACTTTGCCCCACTTTTACAACTCCATCTAAGATCTGCGAGACACATTTTAGTTCTCTTAACACATAAAGAAAAAAGCCAAATCAAATTGATCTGAATGCTTCTCGATAGCTACCAGTAACAACTCCAGAAATTAAAACAATAAGTTTAGCAACTTAAACCAGAAAATGTCCCAAGCAATGATTACCTAATAGCAGAACTGTAAGAACTTAGAATGGTAGACCCAGTATCAGTCACCCTTTTTTCATTGCAAGAGTCCCAGAATATTGGGGCACAGCAGTAATAATCGCTATAACAGTGGGAAGAAAATTGAATGACCATCCAATTAGTTTATAGAGGATCATCTGTACACCAAACATCTGAAGACAAAATTGTTGGACTGGCCAAAAACATTTATTGAAGAATTAGGAATAATTGTGTAAAAAAGAGAAAGTCCTAGTATGCTTGTTAAATGATCACAAAGTTGAGCAAACCAATATTTTCAAATACCTCTTAGAATCACTTTTCAAGTCTCTGATGAGAGAAGGGCTCATTCAGACCATGTAGTCTGGAATGCAGCCATATCAAATTTTCCATTGATCAAGGGACGCCATACTAATCTTTGATGCTTTAAAGTTATTCTATGCCCAGGTGTGCTCTCAGCTCCTGAATGGGTTTCAGCTAGGCCCTATGGGGACTACTCAAAAACTGCTATCTAAAATTCTACAAAGCATCATTCAAATTTCCACCCGGTGTCTCAAATGTAGTTCTCCAGAAGGCCGGTGTAAATAAGATTGAAATAAATATTCAGCTTTTCATCTATTGATTGTAGGTAAATTTCTGCTCATAGACTTGACCTCTCTGACAGATCATTTTAATGCAATATGGAGAAGGGATCTACTTGAGAAGCTACACATGTATGGAGTCTCTGAGGAAGTTCTCCTATTCCTAGATTAAAAGCATACCAAAAAGGTAGCCAGAACCCATTGGACACAGAAAAACAACTAGATCAGTATCAACTATCCAGAGATTTTCTTAAGGAATTGATCTTCTTCACTTAGACCTGTGGGATATATAAATTCCATTTCTTTCCAAGTTGAGGAAGTTTTGAACTACAGGTAATTGCACTAAACCACTTAGTAATTTAATGTTTAAGGTTTTAATGCTCTACTTTCCCTGTACTTGAAGGCAGGTATAGTCTCTCTATGTGAGTATATAAGTAAATATCCTGTGGTTTCTGATTGTGTCTTTGTGATGTAGATGCTGCTGGATATACATACAGGGATTCTACAGGGATTCCAGGGCTCCTTTTATTTGCCCTGATATAACAAATCCCCCTGCACACAGAGATGCTTTTTACATGCAAATCCTCCTCTTGGACCAGACAGATCTATTTCTTTGGCTGCTGCTAATTCTGCCATACACCTACTAAATCTAGGCAGGAACTAACAACTTCCAAGGATAATATTTTCAAGACTCCTGCCATTTAGCTCTGCCATTTATCCCTGCCTATGGATCGGACAAAGTCTCCGTTATAAAAAATACCAGGATCATACTTTTCATTTTTAAATTATTCTTAGCTCAACTTGCTAAGACGCTAAGCTTGTCGATCGAAAGCTTGGCAGTTCAGCGGTTCGAATCCCTAGTGCCGCGTAACAGGGTAAGTCCCTATTACTTGTTCCAGCTTCTGCCAACCTAGCAGTTCGAAAGCAGGTAAAAAATGCAAGCAAAAAAATACGGACCATCTTCGGTGGGAAGGTAAGAGCGTTCCGTGCGCCTCTGCCGTTTAGTCATGCCGGCCACATGACCACGGAGACGTCTTCAGACAGCGTTGGCTCTTCTGGCTTTGAGACGGAGATAGAGTCAGGAACGGCTAGCGCGTATGTGCGAGGGGAACCTTTACCTTTACTTTTTAGCTCAAATTCTACGTGTTTTAGGTTAGAATTAACAATAGTACGTGACACCCATAGGCAGAAAGTAATCAGAACATAGAACGTTTTCTGTGCTGTTGTATAAATCATTTTGCTTTGTTTTTATCCTTGCTTTTATGCTGGCCCCGGGCCGAAATTAAGAATTACTTGCTTGCCTTCTTGCTTACCAGCCTCAAACGGTTCGCAGTAGCCAACATCCCCCTCTGTTCCATCAGAGGGAGGCGAACTGCCTTGTTCGAAAACTGCAAATTCAACTCCCCGAGTGCGTGAAAAACACACTTCGCTGCACACACACACAAAAGTAACTTTTCAAACCCAAGAGTTATTACGTTCCGCAAACTCAAATTTTGTCCCCACCATTACACTTTCAGCCCATTTGTGCTGGCTGCCAGTCTTAACAGACACAAGAGTTGTCATCCGGCATGTCAGAATTTGAACCCGCCCCGGGCAGCCGGGGCAAGGAAACGCGGTGAGTGCGCGGGGGGGGGGCGTTTGGGGAGACCCCAGGGCGGG
>JANHZT010007221.1:28861-43525 GCA_032468215.1 Stegonotus admiraltiensis | reverse complement strand
AAATTGGTTTTTGCTATTTCAGTAGCACTAATGTTTTCAAACAAATATATTTACCATGATAGCATAAGTGTTGATTTCAGCTAAATGATGGTTATCTCTAAAGTACTTCAACAGATAAGATACTATTTTAAATTTCAAACCGGAAGACTTGTACAAAATGCCATCACATAAGAAATGGAACAGGTCCAGCAGCTGTGCTTTGGCATCATCTACTCTGTGAATGCAAACTGAATTCAAATTGTGCTCATTATCTAGAAAAAAATACAAGTCCATTAACAGCAGCCCTGGTTCATGATGCAATCTTTTGCGCCAAGGAAGCTGCTTGGACTAAAATAAGCTATTCTGTATATTTAGCCTAGCCTTTCATGATAACCTGCATAAAAGATATTTTATCTTGCCAATATCTTAACTAAAGTACCCTAGAGGGATGAATAGAGAATTTAAAGGGCTTATTATTGGACTGTTTAATGGAGAAACTATTTTTGCAATGCTTTTTAACATTCTAAAAATAATAAAAATATTCATTAGAAATAATTGACCAAACAGAGGTGCATTTATTAAAATATCCAAGGGAAAGGCCCTTATAGTAAAGTTTTCGACAATTAAAATTACAGATTTTTAGAGTTGCAGAGTTATGGGCACCTGCTTTTGCTTTTCAAAGTAAAAATTCTAGTGCTTTATTAATAAGGAGCAGCTCTCAGCTGATCTTGTATGATCTTAGGAGCACAGGCAGGTTCACTTAAATGAGATTTCTCTGAAGAATTCCATGTGTGTTTGTGTATGTATGTGTGCACAGCCACACATTCAGTGAACCATATTATGGAAGAAGGCAATGCAAATAATCTCTGTATTGCTGTTAAGAAACGAGTATGAATCCATGAAATCATTGGAAGCTAACCTCATCTGGAAAGAGACGTCATCTTTTATTGATTTATTATATCCAAAGTTTATCCTGAATTCTATAATGCAAATAATAGCTTATTTAAACTCCCCCCCCCGTCCTTTCTCATTTTCTCATTTTATTTAAGGGTACAATGAGAGGGATTCATGCACTAATTTGAAGGACATAATTCAAAGGCCATATTGCTTTCCAGTTTCTCCTTTTTAAAAATTCCCTTAAAAGACAATAAGAAGCAATTTCAGGCTTGGTTGATCAGAATAGTCAAGCAATTTCACTTCCTGGCTTGACTAATTGTTCTGCATTCTTTTCAAAGCAGCCTGATAGTGAGGTACAACCTGATACAAATATACCAAGCTCTTCAGCTTTCAACCTCAGAACAACTCTAAATAAACTTAGCAAGTTATGACATGAGATTAATGCATGGGTATACCTGGCATATATGTATCCCTCTGTGTTGCTGAATTGTAGAACAAGAACTATCTAGATTTAAGAAAAGGATTAAAGTTTGCCACTGAAATAGATTAAGAATTGGCCTGGATCCAACTGATTATCATCTGTCAGGTAAAGTTTTCTTCTTTCTATCTTCTCGCACAGCCTGCATGAACTTTATAATGATATGTTAGACTGCTCAGTGTCCTTCTAGGTCTTATCCTGAGCAGTTGATTTTACCCTACTTAGCAATTACCTGGTGAAAATGTTGAAAGGGTTAGTGTCAGAGGAAATCAAACAATACAATGGTTGGGTGTAATATTAACTTTTACAGTACAAAAAACTGAGCAATACATTTTAGCTTCACTGGCCACTTTTTCTTTAGATTAAAATCACAAGGTCATGTTCAACAGCTACTAGCAATGTCGTCAGCCTATTTTAGCCTTAGTCTTCAGACCTATTTTAGTCTTAAATAGCTACCTACCTTTATGCTCATGTAATTTGAACTAATCTTCCTGGAATTGTCTCTAACCTTAACATGTCAACACAGGTATTTAACAGTTGTCCACTTTTGCCAATTGTATCTGCAGGTTCATCACAGATACAGTGGCCCTAATGTACCCATTCATCTGCTGCCTAGATCTAGAACTAGACAGGAGTGTACAACGCATGCCATTTGATTATTCCCACAACCACATATAAAAGGTAGTTCTTACTTAATGAAAATGTAGAATACAAAGATCCAGTATAAGAAGAAGTGAGCTGCTTGTAGGTTTGAATTGTAGGAGGTTGAGCCTGAGGTCAAATGCATCATCAGTTTGGAGTTTCTAGACCCACCCTCCCAATAGAGATCTATGTCCCACCCCCATGAAGTTCATTGACTTTTTATCCTTAGTGTCAGTTTGCCTTGGCTGTTGGTAGTTCAGATTCTTGTGTATAGGTAGCATGAAATAAATAAGCTTGTAGTTCTTTTGAACTCTGACCTCTGATGGTTCCTGATTTATTCAACCTGACCGAATTCCAGCACCTATATTTTTTGTGTCAACTAGTAATGGCTTAGAGACTCTGACAATTTGTTTTTGTCATTTGCTGTAAATTTACCTTCATGTAAGTGGTACAGGTAATCCTCAATTTATGACCACAACTGAGCCCAAAATTTCTATTGTTAGAGGCTTTTGTTAAGTAACTTTTGGCCCATTTTACGACATTTCTTGCCACAGTTGTTAAGTGAATCACTGCAGTTGACAAGTTAGTACCATGGTTGTTAAGTGAATCTGACTTCACCATTGATTTTGCTTATCAAAGGGTTGCAAAAGGTGATCACATGATCTTGGGACACAGCAGTGGTCATAAATATGAACCTCAATTTTGATCACATGATCATAGGGTTGCTACAAAGGTCGTAAGTGTGAAAAATGGTCATAAATCAATTTTTTCAGGGCCATTGTAATTTGAATGGTCACTAAATGAACTGTTGTAAGTCAAGGACTACCTGTATTCATTTATTTATAAAAGCCTATTTGCTAATTATTAAAACAATTGTTTTGCTGCTTTGGATCATAATGTTGTAGCTTTACATGTTAAAATCTCCATACTCCCAAATAGTTTTATTGGTGGTTCTCCTAACTGATAATGTGAGCAAGCATCCAATCCACTCATAATTAATGAGAAGAAAGGCTTTGGTCTTTCCAAAGTTCATTAATCTCTTCACAGTAATTAGATGCTGGTACCTGACTCTGACTGCTATTGTATTGACATACTGATCTTAATTAGATTCAGAACCTGGACACAACTTGTGTTTTCATCTGGCAATCATTTTGGTCAGTCATCAGAAACACATTCTCTCAAAGGAAGTTTTCTAAACCTCCTTTGTTTTATTATAAAATACCATTTTATAACAAAATTCTTAAACAGAGTAGAAACCTACAGAAGAAACTATATTGCACAAGATCCTTAAACATATTCTTCTTTTGTTATGCCACCTAACAAATTAAAAAAACCCACAACTGTAAAAAATATGTCATAAAATTTCACTTTAGTATGTAATTTGAGAACAGATCACGTAATTCAGTATATTAAGAATCTGTGGTCCTCAGTTGTTTCTGAACCATACCTCACAATAGTTTCAGCCAGCCACCATGTATGTACAGTATATATGTACAGTACGTATGCATATATAACTTAATGTGCCAAATGGTCTTAATTCAGTAGAGAGTTTTTACCCATTTTTGAGTAAAAACAAAAACCAGCATGACTTTTCCTTTTCCTTTTGCTTTCTCTTCACTTGACTTCCTTGCATGATAATAATTGACAAAGAATGTAACATTTACTCACATTGGAGGTATTATTGGATGATGCTGGAATAAATGGGCAAAATACTATTGTATTACCAGTACATTTACTGACTATTTAAGGCTGTCTCACTCATGTTGGGCATAAGATGAAGGCAACATCATGGAGCTAAGAGGGAAACTAAACATTATAATGGAATGACTGTGTAATGGTTAGAAAGGGCATAGCCAGAGGAAGATTGATAAAAATAATTTTAGGTATGTCATTATCTCAAAGGGAAATGATTATTATAATCTCTCTTTTGTTGATATTATAGAATAGAATGAGCTGGAAGGGACCTTGGAGGTCTTCTAATTCAGCCCCCAGCTCAAGCAAGAGAACCTATACAGTTTCAGATAAACAACTGTTTAGTATCTTCTTAAAATCCTCCAGTGACGGAGCTCCCATAATTTCTGAAGGAAAACTGTTCCACTGGTTAATTGTCCTCACTGTTAGTAAGTTTCTCCTTAAATATATAGTATTTCATCTGTACATTTCTTCTTGTCTGTTATGATTCTTATTTTTGCCCATTTATGATACCACTGAAGCAACAGTAATACTGCATTAGCATAAATCAATTTTACATAGCATAAGTAGCTTTAAACATGACTGTGTTTAAGAGAAATCCAATAATGGATCATTCCATTATTGTTTTAATTTCACACACTCAAAATTTGAGTGAAATAAATCAAGTGCATATTTCTATCATATTATCTGAAGTAAGTATAATAAGCCAGCAATTCTAGTAGTCCTAATATAAAGTTCTGCCTATTCAGAAACACTTTTCTTCTCTTCATACATATATAGGGAGATTTCTGCATCTCAACAGAACATTGCCCTTCATGATAGCAGAACTCTATACACAGCTTTTGATCCTTATTCTATTAAAACTCAATTAATAACTATTGATTTATTAATTGAAAAAATAATTTCAGTATTGCCCAATACAATTCACTGCCATCCATTCGTTTATTGTCCTCATCAAAGATCATTTGGATAACACAAAAGCATGTATTAATATTCTCTGTGCTCAAGTACTTATTTTTGATTGCAACAGGAAATATAATTTAAAAATAAAATAAAATATTATGTAAATATAAATGTCACTAGATGGATATTCAGGATAGAGACTTTGCAGCTGCTTATTATTTTTCAGCATGCCAAGCAATAAATGAACTGAGCACTTGGGGGTTTTCATAGTATTCTCAAAGTAATATATCTTATTTTTAAATATCAAAATGACAACAGTAACTTGACTGACAAGATATGACATGTTTTTTATTATAATCAGTAAAATTTATTCCTTACAATTTAAATGATAGATGTGAACATAAACTGCCTGGAACAATTGACTATAAGTTTAGATTTTTGTTAATTTTTCACTAAGGTACTGGTGTTGGGAACCATGGATTTATGTGCTGTATTTTAAAAATATATCTTAGCATGATTTACAGCCCAGGCATTTGAAATTTTTACTAATAACAGATTGCTGCCATTTGTTCCATCCATTCAAAGCATAGTGATGATAGCAATAGGAAACCTTCTTCCCTTCCTAAACTTCCCCTACAGCTAACACTATTTTAGAGAAATTCTAGGGTTTTCCACAACAGCCACTCTAACATCAGATTCCCCCTAGTTTTGCAGCAAGTGCCAGAAAGCTAAAAAACAACAACAGATGTGGTAAGAAGTGGGCTGACTGCCAGCCATTTTTCATGTCCACATTAAGAAATAGAAAAACAACAACAACAAAAAAGCTTTTTCTGCTCCCTTGGTCTCTCCCCAGTATCTTAGGCTGATTGCAGGATTCTAGCCCTGGAGCATATGAATGTAACTATCAGATTAGTTGCATCCCGATCTCCGTTCTTTCCGCCGTGGCCTAAAGACTTGGCTATTCCAACAAATGGGCTGATTCTGATTTTGGGTTTTTTATGATTCAGTTATTTTAGTTTTTTAAACTGGTTTTAATTAGGATTTATTTTATTATTGTATGTCTTTTACCTTTGTTCTCCGCCCTGAGTCCTTCAGGAGAAGGGCGGCATATAAATATGTGTAAATAAATAAATAAATAAATTACTTTGTTCCTACTGCTAAAAACAAGATATTTCAAAATGTTGACACAATTTTATTTTCATAACACACTGATTTGACTGGTTTTGGCTTAATGCGTGGTTGAATCCAGCCAGTTATGCGTCATGGTTTATAATTGCCATGTAAAAGCCTGAGTCTCCTATGTTGTGATTGTGGGGGACACAACTTAGTATTAAATGTTTACCCACAGATAACACAGAAATCGTTCCAAGATTTTGTTATACTCCTCATAGCCCTTTTGTGATGGTGCTTGAGGCACCTTCCCAAAAATCTAAAGATGACAACAGGTTCCTAGACATGTATTCCTAACTCAGGTATAGATGAGAATTTATCAGGCAGCCAAAACAAAAAGGATTATTTGCATCTTTTGATATGTAAATGGTTGATTTGTGTAGCTAAAAATCAAACAAGCATTTTATTATTAAATGTAATTCTGAAGCAAAGCAGAACTCATCTTTCTGCCTGCTAAGAAAGCCCTTTGAATCTCCCAACTTCTCTATCGCTGCTCTACCAATTTGGATTTTGTTGCTGCTGTTGTTTTTAACGTTTCATTTTCTGATGCAACAGAGAATGTCAGTCAGAAAGCATGAGGCTTATGCTTTCTGTCATCCTGCATCACTATCAATTGCTCCCTTGTGTATTTATGAACTAGATGGTTACAGTTTTCTTGCTCTTGTACAGACTACAGATACAAAGACTTAGGTTTATTTTCCCCCACTAGTTGTTGTTATATTATATAAATATAAAATATTTGTAAATATTCTATTTTTAATTGTAAAAAAATGTTGACTCTATATCCCTGTTTCTTATTTTCTTATTGCCTATCTTAATGTAGCGTTCTTTTACCACTTTACATTTATCTATGTTTCCTAAAACTATTTCTATCTTATTTCATCTATAAATTGCTATCTCAATAGTTCTATGTCCTGGTTCTATATTGTTCTATCACTGCAATTTCTTTCCTATTTCCACTGTTTTACTAGGTTAATGGGTTTTTCTCATTTTCCCATGTCTTCAGCTCTTGTAGCCAAACACAATCCAATTATATTTGGAAAGCTTTTCATAACTTCTCTAAGGATTTGCAGTATAGGAGCTATTCATCCCTCCAGCACGCACAGCTTCTCTTTCTTCCTGAAATTGGTTTGTAGAACTCCACCTGGGCTGTTCCATGAAGCTGGTTTGTTTTGGATGCTTCTTTGCAGATGCTGGTCGAACTCTTCCTCCTGCCTTTTGGCTCTGCTTAAGCATGTCTTGTCTGCTTGGCAAGCTTTTCCAAGGCTTTCGGCTTCTTTGTATTATCTTGGGACTGCCACTGAGTTTTCTTGCTTCTGTCTATGATTCAGAGGCTTTTCCCATATTCCGGGCAGTCTTCCTAACACAGCATCTTTGTGCGCGCATGTGCGCACGCACACGCACACTTTTCACTATGGTGGAAGACATTGTCCAATTAAGAAGAATCTGGAATTACTTATATACAGTATGTTGACAGCAGCAAGACTATTGTATGCACAAAAATGGAAGGATACTTCAATTCCTACTATGGACAAATGGTTGCAGAAACTGATGAAGCTGGCTGAAATGGCAAAACTGACCACTTTGATTAAAGAAAAGAATATAAGTACTTTTGTTTCCACATGGATGAATGAAGAATGAAACCTTGACTTTGGGATTTACTGATTAGATTGATAGATCTTTATAGAAATGGTTTGTTTATACTATCAGGAAAAAGCAAAAAGTTGTGATTTGATATTAATACTCTATTTTACTGTAACAGACAGAGTTGAAAGTCAACGCTTCTTTTCCTTTCTTTCTTATCTTTCATCACTTCTCCTTCCCCTTTCCCTCCCCACTGCTTTCCTATTTATATTTTGTAGTTTATATTACTCTATAAACTCAATAAAAATATTAAATTATATAAAAAAAGAAGAATCTGGAATTGTTTTAAACCTTGTCTCAGGCAATGTGGAAAATCCAGACAGAAGCAAGAATGCCTGTTTACTCTGAACAGAAGTCTAAATGGCAGCACTAAGCTATTAAAACCCCTGGATTACTTGAACTTCATTTTTGAATAATATCGAACTAAAAATGGCAGAAGCAGACTATGGTGATAGCACTTCCTCCTTGAGACGAACAAGCAGGCTTTTAGTCCTTCTTTAAATCTGAAGGTGTAGTCGTATTCAAAAATCCATTTTCAAATATATTTTTTTCAAAGACCAGTTTTTTTATTTCTGGAAAGGAAATATAGCCACGATTTTCTGGCTTCTCATCTTCTTCCTGTCTCTGATGACAATATTATTATGCTTGCACTTTAATAGTTTCCAAGGTATTCACAAGTGAATGATGGTGCTGCATGAAATATTCATTGTTCATCTTCTTTCCTACAAAAGGTTGAAAGCATCCAAATGTAGAGTTTAGGCAACTTGATGCATATGGAAATAATACCTGCAGCTGGGCCTGAGGGTCTGTTTTTGACCTTTTCTTCAGTGGGAATAAACAAGTTATTTCTTCAGTTCTTTAATCTTTTAAACATGGTTTCTGGTTATCATCTTGTATTTATGGTTTGCATTTTATCCTGTTTGGCAGCTTATGCCTGTGTAGATCTAAACCTTACCTTAGAACATAGTGTTTCCCCACTTTTAATGTAGAAACTCAGAGTGAAACTGAATGCAAAGCATTTCTCCTTTACAAAACATTGCAGGAAGTATGTTTGCTTCTTTTTTCTCTTCAAACAAGAAAATGTGGATTTTTTTTCTTAGTTTGAGGCATTTAAAATTCTTTACATCAGTTTTGGCCACAGCCTGTTTTGTGTACCCCCTTTTTTTTTCAAAGAAGGAAACCTTATTGAATAAAATGCTTGAACATTATGTATTTGCTGTATCATGTATCTGTTTTAGGAGATTAATTCTTTTAATTGCTTCACAATCTCTCAGGTAAGCATGATATATTAGAGAAATGGCAATGTGTCTACACTGTAGACAAAAACAGAATGTATTTGCAGCTTATATCCTTGTGCATAATTAAACTTCATATATAAAAAGAACCAGAGTTGCAATGGGATGCCTGTAGAAGAAATTGTAAAAGATTTGTTCATTGCTCAAACATATTACTTATTGCCTAAAAAGGGAAGAATCCATTAAAGTGTCTTCCCACAACATTAAGAACAAGCCCAAGATGAAACGCTAAGAAGAACGAATCATCTGTACATTAGATAGAAGCTACTCTTGTCTTTGCCAGGTCAATCTCCCCCCCACCCCCAAGTTTAAATACTTTCAGGCCTGTCTCCAAAATTTTGAGCTGATTGTTTGTTATTTCTACAAAATCTTCATGGAATGCTTGATTCAATTCAGCTGTCTCTTTAAACTCCTCTTCAAATTCTGTTTGAAACTGCAACTTTGAAATCAGGAACCTATCTACCTAACATTTCATTCCCATGTCCTTTGAAGAAAGGGATGTGAACCAGTGGTGGGATTCAAATAATTTAACTTCTGTTTTTTTGCCCTAATGACCATTTTGTAGCTGTGTGTATTCCTGCAAACAGGAAGCTTGGAGCTTGGAAAGAGTTCCTGAAGAAGACTGCAGAATGGCAGACCATCATGGGGATCCTGGGAGACCCTCCATGGACTCCTTCCAAGCACCTCACTCACCTAGCTTGCCCAGGTCCTCCTTCTTGCTTGACCCCATCTAGACTCTCTGGCTGATGCCCACCACCGGCTGCACCGTACTGGTGCAGGCAGCTGACTGGTGCAGACCTCAGCTCCCATCCTCCACAGCTGGCCAGGGCCATCCTATCTGGAAGGATGGTGTGGGTGGGACATGGGAAAGATGTTCCAGAGCAGCTCTACCTTGTGGTGGGAGGGAGCTCGTCAGGGTGGGTTGTGCCCGCTGCTCTGCCGCCGGGCTTGGGAGGGTTGTGCTGCGTGGCCCCCTCACCTCACTTTGCCTGGCACCAGAGCGGGTGGGTGGCTGAGCCAGGCTCAACCCCATGAGAACAACTGTCCCAGTTCCTCTGCTGAGCTTGGGGACAGGTCTGACCTGGGTGGGGCAGGAAGGTTGAGGAAGCAAACGGGCGGCACTCTCTCATTTGGGTGTATATGAGTCCCTTGTGCCAGAACTCAACAAAGAATTAGCTACCTGTTCTGTTGAACCTGTGTGAACTGACTGAATCCCACCACTGATGTGAACACTTGCGAGCCATTTCTGTTTACCATACAATTTAAAATTTTCACCTTAATAGGGCTGTGCAAAGCTTTGAGGGCTGCTTCGCTTTTACAATGCTTGAGTGCAGCATTTCTTCAAAGCAATTTGGTGAAGCCAAAGAGTGTCTCACGTCTGAAGTGTTCTGAACTTTCCACCTGCTTTGCTCTGCCTGCCTCTTTTGGTATGCCCAGCAGTGGAAACACCAGAAATGTAGTGATTAAGGTGCTGGTCTAAAAACCAGGAGACCATGAGTTCTAGTCCTTTATGTTTTAGTTGCAAATGTTGGAAAAGGGGTTAAAATGAGAGATGAATTTATGGAAGGCTTAAGTGTTGGAGTTGTGCAATATACATTCAAAAATTCTGAAGATGATAAAAGACCAATAGAATATATTTATTAGGCAACATTAAATATTATTTGCTTCTGCAGTTTCATTACTTCATTCATGTAATAAAATGGATAAGAAAGAAAGAAAAGATCAGTAATGTGATGAGACTGTTGCTTTGGATTTCTTGAAGTTCAGGTTTTTATATACATTTTTCCCCATTGATGTGTTTTTAAGAGATAATGACTGCCTTTTATATGCGAATACTTATTCTCAATAGCATATTTTCTTTTCAGATACTTTTCTTTGCAGTTTTTGATTGAGAAAGATTAATGGTAGGAGACTTCATCTGGAGGTAGCAATCATGTTGCTTCAGAATCTGCTAGGAGTTCAACAGTTAAATTTGCTCCCAGTGGATTCTATGTTATTATTATCCTATATTCCTGCCTGTGAAAATATCATAGAATGTTATATTCAGTGATAGAATAATATCATAGATAGAAAGGGCTGTAGAGCCTTTGAAGTCAGTTCCCTACTTGGACTCCAGGCAAAGAATCACAGAAAGATGGCTATCTGTTCTGCTCAACAACATCTAATGCGTGATTGCCATAAAGAATATTATCTTTCTGGAGTTTGCAAATATTCCATCAATAGACACTGTCTAAGCATTTTTGGCACTATGCAGAGTTAGCACTCTCATTAATCTCTGCCATTGTGATTGATTCTGTCCATTTGCCTACTCTATAGTACTGACCCTCTTGTTCTTATTTTAAGATTGTTACATAGATGGCATTTTGTAGAATCTTAGAAGTCATTTGGGAAGAGAAGTTGGTGGACTTTATATTTGGCAGAATGATGAACCACCAAATGGATCACCATCTCAAAATTCCTCCCCAGATAAAGGGAAGGAACTAAGATTACCCATAAATGCTCCACACAGATACTCCCTGTGAGGAGACTGTAAAACAGTGGGTTCAGTGGGTTTGGGAACTGGGAGAGTTTGCTTTGCCAAACAGATACTGGGTTCAACCACTTCCTGTGTTACTTTAGAAAATTGCTTGATAACTGCTTTTTGGAAATTAAGAGACTTCAGAATGACAAGTTGCATCATACTGGGTGATTCTCCTTCCATCGTTAGTGAAAGAGGTTTCACATAAGTTTAAGAACTTTAAAAAAATTCTTTGTTCTAAGATAAGTAGCAGAAGAATAATTAGAGTGGTAATTTTGGAAAGTTTTAAATGGACTAAAGAGTCAGATGGATTGGACATAGGATTTTGAAACTAATTATAAGAATCCTTCCTGTGGGGTGTTTAAAATCCTATTAAAATATATAAAGATTTTGAATCTAGGTATAAGAAATTTTCCTGTGGGAAAATATTGTGGATTACAGAAAAATATGATGAGGAAACTTTGAAGGCTGGACACTAGAGGCAACCAGACAAGGCTAAAGATTATAATTAAAGGAGAAAAGATCTATTAATATAGAATGGAGAAAAGTATTTTAACTTTGGAAGAATTCAAGGATATTTGGGAACAATACATTCAGAAATTTCTCTTTAAATTTGTCTGTTACCATAAAATTGGGGGTAAAACAGGAGATAGATGAGGATACAATTGAGAATCAAGCTGTTTTAGATATGGATTTAAATACAAAATACAAGACTGATATGGAAAAATATGTCACATGGGACTTACAAATACCAGCTGATTTTTAATAACTAAACAGATACACAAATAATAAATCAAAAAAGTGGCTTAAACAGCTATCTTGTACTTACAAAAGAGGTGTATTATACTCATAAGAGTTCCTATGAAAAGACAAAGAGAAAATAAACTTTTTGGACACTATTTAAAGGGAATAAACATCATGTTTTTAAAAGCAAAAAGAGGAATATTTAACCATAAACAAGAAACACAGACCTCAGCTTTCTTTTTTGTTATGTTACTTTAAGAATTAATATTATTTATGCAATTTATCTACAACTCAATCCAAACAGTCTCTATCTAATATAGTTTATAGACAAATTAGTAGCACATCCAAGCATAGCAGCACATGAAAAATAACAATGTTTTATTTTTAATTCCAAAATCGGAAGAAGCATAGCAGAAGCATCTCTGTCTTCATCTTGTTAGAGCCTTAACATGTAACAGGGTTTTATTCCAAATTTAAATATATTTCTTCTACATAATTAAAATCAATAGAACAATGCAAACAAAGAACATTACAGAACACTGGCAGAGGGAACACCTTAATGGGCTTTAGCATTCAAGAGGTTGGGCCATTAACAGCAATTAACAGCAGAACTAGACAGAATGATTCACAGTACTTATTGAGCTGTAGGCACCTATAAACCTTGAGAAGTATAAATAGGAAAAATTTCAAACAATGTGTGTTGTGGTGAGGTAAATTTTAGTTTAATCTCCAAGAGACTTCATTTCTTTAATGCAGGAGGAAGGGAGAGAAGTAAACTTGCCGATACATCAGAATAATAGTGGAAAAGTAGGAAGGCAAATTCAGAAGTAGACAAGGAAGGAAGAAGTTTGTCCATTTCTAAACCCAAAATGGCCATGAATAAATTAAAGGAAAATGCAGAGAGCCCCCTCCCCAAGCTATAGTAAAAAGAATGTAATGTGTAACAAAATGTAAAATAATAGAAGGTATACTAATATAAACTCTCCATAGCACAGCCAATGCTGGGCAAAGAATTGTGAAAGTGAGTCCAAGGGGACTTCTAGAATGCAAGTCTGCTATTTCTATTGGAATGAAAATAGATATGGTCTTGGAATCAATAGATTTATGAATTAACAGCCAATATTGGGTCTGAGCCTGTTTTCCTTATAAAAACCTTGATAGTCTCTAGGCGCTCATTCACAACTGCTACCAAATCTTCCATGGACATAGCAAGAAATCCAAGAGATACATCTCAGACTCTACAGGCTTCAATTAAATGTTGAAGTTTATGACAATACAATTAGAAAAAAAAAACCCGAACAAGTATGATTTGCTTGGAAGGGTAGCCAGGAGAAAGCCTCTTCTCCCTAAAAATAACGTGGCAGCACAGCTTAGGTTTGCAAAGTTGCATCTGAGCAAATCACAAGACTTTTGGAACACTGTCCTTTGGACAGATGAGATCAAAGTAGAGATGTTTGGCCATAATGCACAGTGCCATCTTTGGTGAAAACACAGCATATCAGCACAAACATCTCATAGCAACTCTCAAGCACAGTGCTGGAGGTGTGATGGTTAAGGCTTGTTTTGCAGTCACAGGACCTGGGCAACTTGCAGTCATTGAGTTGACCATGAACTCCTTTGTATACCAAAGTATTCTAGAGTCAGATGTGAGGCCATCTGTCTGACAGCTAAAGCTTGGCTGATATTCGATCATGCAACAAGACAGTGATTCCTAGCACATCAGCAAATCTACAGTAGAATGGCTGAAAAAGAAAAGAATCAAGCTGTTGCAATCTCTGTCTGTCTGTCTCTCTCTGTCTCTCTCTCTCTCTCTGTCTGTCTCATTAAGAATGGGAAGCCTTCTGAGTTGAAAGTCATCCCTTACGTCCAGTGGATGACTGGATTATGGGTTTGCACCCATTCTGTGCCCATATGTAAGGAGTTTGTGGGATCGAGTGGCAATAATTCTATATGATCATTTATTTTCAGTTCCAAAGGTATTGTACATTGCAAAATAGGATCAGCTCAAAGTGCTTACCCATAAATTGTTTCTAGAAGGATAGGTTTCTCTAATAACTGTGTGGACAATTTAAATTGCTACATTGTGGTCCCATTTCATGGCTATTGTACCTGAGTATGACAAAGCAGAGAGGTGTATTTATAAGCTTCAGGATATTCAATAGATATAATAAAAATGTTTTCATGTTACCATCTGTCTAAGCTTGACTTCCTTGGTTGGGAGCTTTCCAGCCAAACTCTTGGAAGGAAAGTCTGACAGGCTTCGTGAAGAATAGTTTAGTAGCTTATTGAGACACTTGATGCTGAATGATTGAGTGCAGGGCTTTGCAATTGCTTCAGAAATCTGTACTTTAGCAGTGCAAGTTGGGGCAAAGTGCCCTGGACTCCACAGTAGAAACATAAACTAAGGTCCCTCCTTTTTCATTTCTCTGTTGAAGTCACGGATGTCTTCATTGCTTCATTTATACAGGTTGTCTCCAGCTGGAGTCCAAATAGATCACTAAGAGAGTGGGTAGGAATGAAGAAAGACTATAAAATCTTTCTTCCCTATAATTTCCTCTGTGCCTCAACTTCTCTAATTGCCCATAAGGCTGTTGGGGTGTGGGGTTGAGGGGTACCCCGGACCGCGAACCAGCTCATGAGCAAACACACTGAGACTGAAATAAATCTGACAGAGGAGTCTTGTGTAAAAATATAATTTACTT
>JANHZT010007219.1:309624-322447 GCA_032468215.1 Stegonotus admiraltiensis | reverse complement strand
AGAATTCTGGAAGTTGAAGTCCACCCATCTTCAAGCTTCCAAGGTTGAGAAACACTGGTCTATAGTATGTGTTACAGAAATCTGTGATGCTCTTGCTTCCATGATCCTGCCCAACAAATGGGAAGTAACACTAGGTTGGTTTCATCTCACAACTTAATTTTTACTCCAGAGTCCCTACTTCTTCAGGCTTGGATCATCTGCTTTGGGAAGTCTATTTGGCTTTTTCACTCATTCAGGGAAACATCCCAAGATATTTTTGGGCAAGAGCAGAAAGCTGTAGCTATGATGTGGTAGGAAAAGTAGGATCCAAAGAAAGCCACTAGGTTTTATAGCGAGTTAGCCTCAATTGTTTTATTACGGTGGTTTCATGCTGGTCATAATAGTTTAATGTGTGCCATGCACAGACGATACCTTCATTTTAGGGACTTCCCAAAAAAAGGAGATGGAAGCGCTTATCTTCATCTCCAGTTCTGTAGCCCTACATGCAATTTTAGTTTACCCCCACTGCTTTTCAGAGTTCACTGAAATCCTTGTTGAAACATTTGGTCTCTGGTATATTAATTTATTATATATTTTTTAAAAAAAAACTCTTTCAGCAAACCAAAGAAAGTATTGTTACTCTTTATGATCAGATCACTGGATGCCAACAGCTATCATTATGTGATACATGGCGCTAAACAGATTTGTGTGTGTGTGATTTCCTTCTCCCCTTCAAATATCGTTCAACATCAAACAGCTTCCTTTGACTCATAGCAATAAAATATTTCAGATCAATAGCTCACTAGGATGCCTACTTTTCTCTCCGGTCTAGAATCGGTATTCATCATTTTGCCAAGGGACTTATCATGTTAAAGATATTACTGAAGAACCACATTGAGGGCAGTACTGAGCCCATCAGATTTTGTGAATGTTTCTACCCCTAACATGCTATTAAAATAGCCACTGAGTCGCCAACAGGGATACTGGCTAATATCTTTACTGTACTGGATAATTTTGCTGCAATTTTGATTAGGCAAGTAAACAATTGCTTGGAAAGGTGATTTAAAATGTCGTTCTAGCGCTAAATAATATCACTTTATCTGAGCAACTATTATTAAATGGGCTGACAAGAACTGGAATGCTTCATTCATAATGTTGCAAACTGCCGTCAGGCAAATACCATTGCAAAATACTTGTATGTCTAAATGCATGCATAGTTTCACTGTGGTGAGAATACCAGCAGAGATGGGTTGTGATATAGAATTAATTGTTCTCATTGGCCTGAGGTAAGTTCACTGTTTTTGGAAAACATGGCTTTGTAAAGGGAATAGGGAGGGTCAGGAATCAGGATTGTTTGCAAAATACAGGAATATGTATGAATATGTATTGAAGAATTCTCTTCAATAAGGCAAAACCTGGCACTGCTTTGAATTGGCAGCAAAAACCTTGTTCGTAGTATCTAATCATAAAAACAGTGTGAAAATGAAAATCTTCACATGGTCGACATTCTAGGCTCCCGGTTTTTGAGAAAATCATTCAAAGAAACTTCCCCATTCCTCCAGCATTTAAAAAATACATGAGGCAACGCTGCCATTTACATTCTCATAGTAATCACTGCTCCAACAGCTTTTAATTCAGAATGTTCACTTGGAAGAACTGAATAAACTTTTTTGCTATGATTTTAGCTGTTGCTGTTTTTATTGGCATTGTATTATTATTATTATTATTATTATTATTATTATTATTATTGATGATGATGATGAAAGAGTTACAGGTGGAAAGCAAATGTTTGGATCTGCTTCGTCCTCTCTGGTTTAAAGCTCGCTTTAAAAGCATTGCTGCCTGTATGAATAATATGACAGAGACAATGCCAGACAATAGATGATGTACAGATGACAAGAATTATATCCTACCTAAGTTCTTCCTTGCCTTTAATTGTAAAAAATGTGTTCACTAAATGTTAAGGGAGGATTGATCTCAGGGGCTTATCATGTTGGGATGGGGGTGGGATTTTGTTGCATTAGAATATCTAAGATTGGTGTATTTAGGAATAGGAATTTCAGGCTGTTTTTTCACCCAGCTGTTTCTGTGCCTGTGTGGCTGAATGATGGAATGGGAAGCATCTATGCAGAATTGGGGGATTTACCATGTCAGCCCCCATTCTGGGATCAAGGTCACAGGTAAGTTGGCATGCTGTCATTATTTCTATGCCTGTTCTATGCCGCTTGTAGCAAATGTGCTTTTATTTAGCTGTCTTTCCACCCCCACCCCACCTTATAATGGGATCAAGTTCTTCTTAAGTCGTAGCATCATTTTTAAAGGCAGTTAGCACCGCGACTCAGAGGTGATTTTGTACAGCATAGGCAGAACCTACCCATGCTAGCAGTATCGTTCTGAATGTTAGGGCAGAGAAAAGCAGTAAAGAATATGACGATTCTATTCAGTTTTGTTAGGTGCACATAAATGTATGTAAAATATCCTAGGGACTGGGAGAGGGGTTGTTTTTGTTTTAATAAGTTTGTGAATTTCTGATACCTGGGAAGAACTTGGTCCCTTGTTTGCTGAGATTAGGAACGGTCGTCCTTTTGCAAACGATTAAGACAGGAGATTTTGCCATGCTCCCTTGGAAAATATTACTGTATATCCAACCCAGTCAAGCTATTAAACAGCTTCACCAACTTTATGGTGTGTTCTCTGAGTTAGAGCTCCCCCTACTGGAAGCCATTGTTATTTGTGTCAAAGCTGTCCTTAAATTTATGATGGTGAACTTGCGAAGATGATTGTGTATGTAAACTGAAAATAGCTGGCGTTTACATTAGCATAGAAATAAAATAAAAATAATTCTCGAATACTGTTTGCTTTCATATTAGTATGTCACAAATAGCATGACTTTCACATATGCTGCTTCCTTCTGGAGTAGCTTTGCATGGGGGACCATGTCTTTGATGGATTCTCAAGGGGTAAAAACTTTACATCCTCCTCCTGAGAGGCCCCCACTGCTCCCAGGACAGTACAAGAAGGTGATACACCTATTTCGTCCCTATTACTTTAATATCCACCCACAACCAATAGGCTAATAGTTTGATAGTGAACGCAGAAACACGTTTTTTCATTATGCCGAAGCAGGATATGAAGCGATACTATCATTATTAATTATCATCTCAACTGATCATATGAATTAGTTCTTAGCTTCAAACTCAGAATCAAAAGATCAGTGTTCTAAAGCTCAAAAAGAAAATCAATTACTTCAGTAGAAGTTCTTAGAATCAGGCCTGTCTTCAAATTAGCACCCTCATTTTTATCCACAATGGCTTAAAATAAAAGGAGGTTTGCAGAACGACACTTGTTTCCTTACACTGAATCACTGAGAACTGGTAAAAATTGAAGTTCTGAGGAATCAGTGCCTTTTTTTTCCCCTGGACATGGAAAAGAGAAAGGATATTTTTATTTTAATATATAATATTTTACTTTTTGTAAACAAAAAAGTTTTATTAATTTGATGAAATGTCCCTAGGGTGGCCATCTTACTACAGTAATATATATCAAAAGACAGTCTGTGTGTGAGAGAGAGAGAGAAAGGGAGGGAGGAGGAAGAAAAAGAGAGAGGGAGAGGGTGAGGGAGAGGGAGGGAGAGGGAGAGAGAGGTTCATGGACTTACTTCAGAATTCATGTACCTACTTCACTGTTAGCAATATTGTGTAGGGCTGCTCAGTGTGTTATTCAATCAGTGCCTTTTTAAACCTTCTTTAGTGCACCAAGCCTCACTAGATCAGCTGGCTCTTACTGCTTACAGTATTTCATGATGCTATAAAATATTTGTTGCTCATTCATAACTTGCATCAACATTAATATATTATTCAGGCAAGGAATAACCTTACCATGCCAAAAGTGTGAAATTGTTTCATAAATATAATTACACTTCTAGAACAATCCAGTGACCCATTTGCTTATATTCACCTAACAATTTGTCAAAAGTTATGTGAATCTTCACAACTGCCCACTACCTATGAAACCCCATAATCAAATATGGCCAATTTCTGGTTTGAGAGTTTGAAAGTCAAATCAGATTTGAGCAAGTGGAGATCCGTCTGAATTTCACGCTGCTTGCTCACTGTTACAACATTCCTATTAGGTTGTGATTCTTTCTCATGAGCAATTAATATGCAGTATTTTTCTTGTATGCACTTTTTGGCGTGCCATTTTGCTCATCGTGTGTGGCGTTTTTTTTTTACAAGCACTTTGAATTCTTTTCCTGAGTTGCCAACTGCCTTGCAAATCTCAAGCAGGCTTGCCTATCGCCATATAATGGATATGAATATATACATTCAGGAAAGTTCACATTAAAATGCAAAAGGATTGCATTTCTCCTTTAAGCCTAGATTTGACTTTATTTATGCATGAATGCATTTCTGACATCGTTGTTGCTCCTTGTTAAAAAAATGAAGACATGGAGAGGAATGACTTGGAGGCAGGGCAGAGGTTCCCTCAGTATCTGCCTGCCCTAATATTCTCTAGTGGGCCAAACCCCATGAGGCTCACCTTGGTCTCACCCCAGTCCAAACCAATGCTTCCTCTTTGCAACTTTGGGTGTACAACAAGGAAATGGAAGGGTGACAAATAACATTGCAAATATAGGAACCAGAGTTCCAAGTTCATTTTCTAGTGCTATCGATAATATTTTCTTCCAAGTTTATTTAACTAATCCATGGATTGGTAGGTAGGAGCCATTCTTCCTTCAGATCAACATTAATACTAATAATATAAGGATTGTTTTTTTTAAAGCTGTAACACACCAATTGTATGTTTCTTTGTAGTCTCTGAGACAGCATCCTTGGATATGCCCTGGACCTGCACAAGATATTATATTAATGAGTTTTGTCTCTTCTTTTGTTATCTGTGGTCCATAATAATCCTTCAGGTCTAGCCAAAGACTCTTCATTGTTGATTTGCTGTCCCAAGAGTGAGACCAAGTTTACTTAAGAAAGGCAGCTGATCTATTGTGGTACATTATGGTAAACATTCAATTTAAACTCACCTTGAACATTATTAGTAGCACTAGTGACATATACTAAGGTGGAAGGAGTCATGATTCTTATTGATTTGTTTGTAAAGCATTATAAACCCTGGGACCAAAATCATGGAAATACCTCTGTATTAAGCCAGAGTGTTCACTGTAGCTCAAGCAAGTTTCTTTATCTTCCATTATGTATCCATCCATCAAATGGCTTCAATTATGTGGTCAAAGCTGGGGCTGGCTCCCCTAATGGTACCTATAACCTACATGCCATGATTCCCCAAATCACACTCCCAGGGCTACTTAAAGAAAAAAAGTGAGCTAAAGAGGCATTTGTTTCATGCCCCCTAGAAGTCAGGGATGGGTGAGGATGAAGACATGAGATGGGCCAGAACTAAAAGTAAATCTGATTTAATTTAATGGAATCTAATTGATTTTAATGCAGTTCAGTTCTCCCAATGTGGATGATAGCTTTTGCTTCCTGGCCAATTAACAATTCCCATTAAGCGCCCCCCCCCATTTAGAATAGCTCCAGGGGCCACATTCAAGGTTTGGAGGAAGACTCTGGAGCCTCACTTTTGTGCATTCCTGATCTGGAGCTCGAGACAGGAAAGTCTGTATCCTTCTTTCCAGTGTCACCGTGGTTTTCATGACAGTTGAGCCCTTCCCTGTCCCATGAATGCTGTTCCAACCAACAACACAGCTCTGTTGTTTTCCTCCTCAACAACCACCACCAGGAACTGCTCCCTTCATGCATATACTATGTGGGTGACAGGCTTGTCTAATTAGTATGCCTGCTGTTAAGCAGCCAACATTAGTTTCATCCCACATAAAGCTGAAACTGCCTCATTTTCTGGCTTTTAGGTAGATTCCGTTTGAAACGCTGAATCATAAAACAAAGGTTAAAGAAAATAGTATTTAGCTTTCAGCAGCGAGCCCCCCATTATTTTATGGTTCCAGCATTTACCACGGCTATTATTATGATTACTGCTGTTATTATTATTGTTATTATTAGCCTGATTGTTGTGTTGTTTTGGCAGGTTGATCGGTGTTTTAGAATTGTTGGAACTCAGCGGTAATTTAACATCACACCGCACCACTTCAAAATGCTCAAAGAGCTTTGTGAACATCAATACTCTCTCGCATGCCTCCTTTTCAACCTGAATTGGGGTGAAATATTTGCTTAGCAGATTCTGAAATGCAGCTGAAATACACCTCGCAAAGCTACAGCGGTACGTTTAATAAATGCCATGCCATTCTGGAAAACACCCTGTTTGGCTTTCAGCAAGCTGTTTCAAATAAGAATCATGATTATGAAACGGCAGCTGAGTTTTATTTTATCCAAACGTATTTGATTGTTAAAGAGGCAATGCCTGTATTTTGGTAATAGCGTAAAGGAAGAAATCTTGCCTGTTTTATTTTAAAATCCCTACATCAATTGCTTCACTTTCATTTCAATAAAAGATGGCATTTTTCTGAGATGCTACCGTAAATGGTTTCATTTAGCAAAATTGCCACATGGAATAATAACGTTATGCCAGAGAGCAGCACTTTGTAATTTGAGAGAAGTAACATTTTTCTTTCTTTTCTTTTTTTTTAATCCATTTCTTTACCCGTAAATGAAAATTACCTTTCTGTTATTTGCTAACAGAAGAATAACCTGTGCTTCAACACACTGGAATCAAGAAAAGGAATTGCAAAATATAAAAGAGCTAATTAAAATAACGAGCAAATGAGATCAGTATTCATTTGTAGATGTAAAATGTTTTTAAAAGTCGTGTCATTCCTTCAAACGATTCCATAAACAGAGCAATTTGATTTATATCTATGGCAACCCTGAATTCTTGGTAGCTGAGAGTCGTAATATTGGGGATTACCAATTGGCAAGTCTTTTTAAAATTTTGGTGGGGTACGTGTTCCTCTCCTTGGGGTTCTTTCAAACCTGGATTCTCAAAGAGATCAAAAATAAATTAAGGAAATGTTCCATTCCCAAATCTGATGCAATGGAAAGGCTGAATCCCTGACAGTGATTTCTATTTCTTCTGTACAGTATCTCAGCTGTAGTCCCAAGAATCTATTAATAGGGAAATGATAGGAAAAGGGTGAGTTTTAAAGAATGACTCATCAGACTCCCCTTTTAAGAAATGTTTCAGGACAAGTGTGGGGGAATAGGTATAGTAAACATCATTATTCATAGCCTTGTCATAAAATTAGATTTTAATTAGGGTTTTGTTGACAGGGACACCTCCTCCTTAGAATAATAAGTCATCAGCCTAGAACATCCAAGTCTATGGTTGTGGGTGCTCCATCACTGGAGTTTTTTAAGACGAGTCTGGACAGCCATTTGTCTGGAATTGTATAGGATCTCCTGCTTGGGCAGAGGGTGGACTAGAAGACCTCCAAGACCCCTTCCAACTATGTTATTCTGTTCTGTTCAAACTCATTGTGAGCTCCTTCTCCCTTCTGTTTTGTGACTCCCATCTTCCCAGATCGCTTTAAAAGAGGAATCTGACACTGAAGTGAGAATAACCCAGAATTATCACCTGTTCTGCCTCTATTTATGAAATGCCAGTTTCATCTTATAGCTTGCCTGCTCTATAATTATCTAAAATGGAGTCATCAATGTATTTTAGGAATTATTTATTGTTCTGTATGATTGGGACATCATTTTTTTAAAAGGCCTGGCAGGGGAGAGGGAAAGAAGGGTACTTTGCTCAAAGTAAGGAGATGATCTTTCAACCCGCAGATCATGTAACTAGGAAGCAATCTATCAGCGATATCAACATCCTTTTGAGTTATTTTTGGTTTGTACAAAAATAAGACAAATAGTTTCACAAGCTATTCATAGAGTTCCACAATTCGAAATCATAACTATTCATTGCACTGGAACTCCATTCAGAGGGCAGGAAGAAGACATGAATAACAGGCCTATGTTTCCAATGAATGCTTTCCTTCCCAACCTTTGTAAGCTTTGCCTCCATCATAACAGGTTCTTAGGTTCATCTCCAATACGGGTTGAAAATTTTTGTTGATTGATTGATTCAATAACATTTGTTTGCTCTCTCTCACGTTTCGGTTCTATGATCAGCTTAGAATAAATGATATTCATTCAGGAAGTCATGGCTGCAGTGCAGAACCTACCAGTGTTTTTCCAGGAATGGTTCTTCTTTGGAGATCCAGAAGTCTAACCTAATGGCAACCTGTAAGGAATTCTTCTTGAGTTTGAACTCGGGTCGCAGATACTTCATGGACATGACCAGATCGTTTTCTTCAAAGCAGTACATTTGTCTTCACCTTCTTCTGGATTTGTTCTCCAGTTCTGCCAGACTAGCCTATAGCTCTGGGATTTTCTGTGAATTGCCTATTCAAGAATTAACCAAATCCAGCCTGGATTAGCTCTTTGAGACCTGCCAAGGTTGGGTAGCTGCTGCCCTCAACTGGGCTTATTTATAGTGCTGTGTTTTGCAAAAATGTGAAGCTAACCTTAATCTTGTTTGCTTTAATATTGACGTGGGTTACTATGGTTACTGCTTTACAGTTTCAGAATTGTAACATGGTCTCTCCTTGATGATCCCATGGGTATATATATATATATATATGGAAATGACCCACAATGAAATGAACAGGTGCTCACTGAAGTGCATGGGAGAAGCTTGCACTGTGTAGAAGACACGAAACTAAAGGCAGAGCCACATCTAGACTCCAGCTAAAAATACAACTCAGAAGTTTGAAAATACCTCGCATAAGTTTTATTCAACTCCTCTGGGAGTTCTGGACATGTTCTCTCTTTAAGAATAATTATAGCAATCGCATTTAGACTTATATATCTCTTCACAGTGCTTTACAGCCGTCTCTAAGCAGTTTACAGAGTCAGTATATTGCCCTCAACAATCTGGGTCCTCATTTTATCAACCTCAGAAGGATGGAAGGGCTGAGTCAAGTTTGAGCCAATCAGGATTGAACTCCTGGCAGTGGAATGCAGGGTTAGCCTGTAATACTGCATTCTAACCACTGTGCCACCAAGGCTCTTCCATAATAGAATGAAATCCAATATTTCCCTGAAGGATCTCCCCTCACACAGTGGAACCATCCTGCTCCTCCCCTTTTCCACAGTCCAACATTCCATAATGGGAATTGGAATTTAAGTCCAGACTTTTTGTAGTTTAGTCCATTCCATCATATATGGAATGTCTGCTCTTCCATGAATAAAATGCTTGAAGATGGAACAAGTCCTGGAGAATTGGCATTGAGACAAATTGGTATACAATTAGTCCTCAACTTATAACAGTTCACTTTTGGTGACTGTTCAAAGATACAATGACACAGAAAAAAGTGATTTATGACCATTTTTCACACTTATGACCATTGCAGCATCCCCATGGTCACATGATTTACATTTGGATGCTTGCAAGTGACTCACATTTATGATGGTTGCACCATCCTGGGGTCATGTGATCCCCTCTTGCAACCTTCTGACAAGCAAAGTCAATGGGGAAACCAGATTCACTTAACAGCCTGTTACTAATTTAACAACTGCAATGATTCACTTAACAAATGTGGCAAAAAAAGGTCATAAAATGGGGCAAAACTCTCTTAACAAATGTCTCTCTTAGCAACATAAATTTTGGGCTCAATTGTGGTCGTAAGTCAAGGACTGCCTGTATTGCACCACTTCCTTTCTAAAGATTGGTCAAAATTGCATCACTTTTATTTCTCTGAACTGAACTGGATTCTTTGAGGGGAAATGGAGTATTTTCTAGATAGTGTAGCTTGTTTCACCTGATCAAGCTGGATGTCTTCTATGAGATTTCTTTTGGAAAATTTGTTATCTGATACCTGTGTTTGAAAAACTGGAAAAAGATGGGTAACGATTCCGTATTTCTCTTCAAATCAGCTCATTATGTGAATTCTTAAAATACCATATTTTCTTTTAACCAGGGATACATGTTAGGAATATAAGTGAATGTATGTACTAAAATGTGAGAAAAGGAATGTGATCTAGATCAGGGCTGTCAAACTCCTGGCCTGCAGGCCGGATGAATCACGCGCTGGCCACGCCCACGCCGTTTAGCGAAGAGGAAAAAAGTCCCGATATGTCACATGACACCACCATGATGACGTGAGTTTGGCACCTCTGAGCTAGACCTTAAAGTCACTGTTTATTGCATCTTTCATTGTGGAGAATCCTGAAATGAATGGATAGTTATGTGTGGAATTTAGAGCAGAATCAGAGTATCGTACTCAAGAGTAGAAAGAAAGCCACTGAAATAAACCAGACCTAAGTTACTATCGACTAGCTCAAATCACTGCTTCCTTAATTTGATTGCCTCCTTAAGTGGGACTAAGTCTGGGTTTCTCCTACCCATGCTTCTTTCTACTACTGGTTGCACCCTTTCCATCTTAATATCTTTCCACAGTGATAAATAGCAGGATTCTTCTACAATAGAGTTTAAAGTTATAAATAAAAGAAACAACTGTCATTGCATTCCATTTAAAAGAAAACAATGTGGTATTTATTCCGATAGGGATTTGAAACTCACTTCCTCCAGGACTTTTCCAAGTTTGTACAGTTTTGCTGAGGAAATAACAGCAAATCTTTGGTAACCTCTTGTGTTTCTCAACCCACTTCCTTTACACCAACACAATTCACTACTACAATTTGCAATACCTTTCAATCCTTGCAAACTATCTCTTGCTATTTCTATACATGCATTGCCTCTTATTCTTTGAACCTCTCACACCTCTCTCTCTCTCTCTCTCCCTCTCTCTCCCTCTCTCTCTTTTGAGGATCTCATCACCTCTAGCCTACAGTGGCTTTCTCAATTAACCCCTTCCTCTCTGCCCATTCATTATTCCTTCATAGATTTGTTTTGCAACTTGACGGTCATTCATTCTCTCTAGAGGACCAAACCACTTCAACACGCTTCTTTTGTCCTAGTCACTTGCTTTTGTATTTGGTCCACATTCACTGAGGACTCATTCATTCCTGACCCTCTCTCTTCTTGTTTCATGGGACACACTTCTCAAGCACTCCATGCCCATTGCTTTCAATTTATTTTATTTTTCTCTGGACATCGCTAGCTCTCAGATTATAAAGCAAAGTGAGCAGAAGTATCCTCTTGTATGCAGCCATTTTCACTTAGCTTAACAAACACATAGTCTTCACAATACACCACCTAGTAGATACTATCTTTCTACCAGTATTTGCACAACTTATTATTTCTCCATTTGTTTTCCCGTGTTTAGTCAACTGAGATGCACACATTCGTCTACAATGGTCTAATTCTTCATTGTTTGCTATAGTTTCCCTCTAAAAATAGTACAATTTATCTATTATTTGTCCAAAATTATTATGGCAGCCAGCAACACAGCACTGCCTACATACAAAAGGACAAGCCATAACCTTTTGTTATGCAATAAGACTAGTGGTGGGATTCAAGTAATTTAACAACTGGTTCTCTGCCCTAATCATTTCTTCCAACAACCAGTTTGCCAAACTGCTCAGAAAGTTAACAACCGGTTCTCCCAAAGTGGTGCGAACTGGCTGAATCCCACCACTGAATAAGACCCTAGTAAGTTATCTCTGGTATCACAACAAGCATTTCTTGGATATTTATTCAAAAATGCATTAAGCAACCAAGAGGACATCCCACATCCTTGTCATATGCCCTGTTCAGTGCTGAAACTACTGTTAAATATTCAATTTATTATCACTTATTGCTTTCAATAACCAATTTTCAGACTGGTGTAAAATGTTCTATATTACAAGCTTATTTGCTTTATTGTGTGCTATTTCTAAATCAACAAACTTGAAATAAACTTGTTTTCTGACATTCATACATTTCTCAATGACCTGCCAAGCAGCAAAGATCTGATCAGCATGTCACTCCTTGGCATAAAGCTGAACCACATTTCCCAATGTTACCTGCATTATCTTTTTGATCAGAATTTGCCAATCCTTCAGATCAGAAAACAGACTCCACAAGATTAGAATTACCCTTTAGTGAGATACTAACAAAATTCTGAAAGCCTGATGAAGGTTTGAGTAAGACAGGGAGGAGCCACTTGGGTTTCTCCCTAAAATCCCTCTCCTAAGAATTTATATCTGGCAGGACCCAGAAGAAGGGCCTTCTCTGTCGTGGCTCCCTCCCTTTGGAATATCATCCAGTTGGAGATTAGATTGGCTCCTACTTTGACACCCTTTCACAAGATCCTGAAGACCTGGTTTTGCTAATGGGCCTGGGGAACACAGAGTGGGATGGAGCCCATAAAATGGCTTGCCTGATTGCTTACTGATGCCAGGGAGGTGAGGAGTTATTGCTTTTACTCTTTTATATTCTTTTTTTTTTGTAAGAATCACTGAAAGTGAGTGAGTGGCCATATAAATTGTATATATATAATTTGATGGAGGAGAACTTGTGGCTCAGAGGTTAATACAACTGCCTAACATGCAGGCAGCCCAAGTTCAAATCCAAGTAAAGGTATGGCTAGCTGATGAGAGCTAAATAGCTTGAAATAGATCTATATTAGTCTCCCTTTATTTCGTTATCAGCAAAATATAAATTATATATATATATATATATGTATGTATGTATGTATGTATGTATATGTATATATATTTGTTTTCTGTATGTATGTATATGTATATATATTTGTTTTCTGAGGTTATCGCGGGTGTTTGTATGTAGGTCTTTGGTTGTTCGGGTTTTCTCCTGCGTAAAATCTTCGCGACGTTTCGAAGAAGTCTCATTCATCATCTTCAGGCTGGTGCTTTCGGCTTCGTGCTTCTGGGAGCAATGAGTGATCGCAGCTGTTCCTTCCTTTTAACTG
>JANHZT010007219.1:278662-290072 GCA_032468215.1 Stegonotus admiraltiensis | reverse complement strand
CTCCCTGGGACTAGAGCCGGAGATGTTCAAACCGGCTCTAGTAGACCCCCATAGCCAGAAATCGCCCTCACCTCCTACGACGATCACTCAGCCACCGCCATCTTGGCGCATGCGCAGTTAACATATATAAAGTGGTGGAGTTTGCATTGTAACAATGTGACATGTGCCTCCCAAGTCCCAACCTCTATGGCCGTGATGGTGAACCTATGGCACATGTGCGAGAGGTAGCATTCAGAGCCCTCTCTGTGGGCATGCACGCCGTTGCATCTGCTCAGCCAGCTAGTCGTCAAGTTTCCGAGGCACACATGCACACCGGCCAGCTGATCGTCAGGTTTCAGAGGTGTACATGCGCACTGGCCAGTTGGTCGTCATATTTCCAGTGCTCTGGCACGCGTGTGTGTGCCTTTTGCTTTCAGCACTCTGTGCCTAAAAGCTTTGTCATCACTGCTCTATGGAAATATTTGAATATCTGCAAAGGTGCACTGGAAAGAGAAATGGCAAGCTTTGTGTAAAAGGGATTTTTGGAAAATCAAAATAAAGTACAACAAATATTGTAATTCAACCCTCTTCCAGCTTTCCAGGGGAAGTGGGGGAGAGGGGATGGTTTCATGCGAGCGGCAGGCAAGTGCTCTCTCACACGTGTACAGCTCTATTTGCAAAGCGGTGGGCACACTTGCAAATGGAGCGTGTGCATGTGTGCTTATGCACTGCTTGGGCAAGTGGGGATATGCATATGCACTTGCCCACCGCTTCGGGCGCCCTGGTTCTGAACAGTTCATGGCCCAGTAGTGGGCTGCAGTCCAGGGGTTGGGGACCCCTGGCCTAAAAAACATAATTGTGTGGCTATGTGGTTGTCATACCACCAACTATAGTTAGTTACCACTTGATTAGTTTATTTCTTTGGGCCTCTCTGTCCTTGCCTACATCATGTTCCTTGGAGAACTCAGTTTATTTTCTCTAGCTTAATTGTGGCATGGCACAGCTCAAGTCATAAAAGCTTTGCCATTTCTCACTTCCCAGCCTCTGGGCTCAAGTGAACTATCGTAATCGAAAAAAATAAATCTTACAAACAAAATGGAATTGCACCCTTTTCTACCCCTCTCTTAACTTTTAGACATGAACAGGGTCAAACCCAGTTTTTCTCTTTGTCTAATCCTATCAGACCAGTGGTGAAATCCAATTTTTTTTACTACCGGTTCTGTGGGCGTGCCTTGGGTGTGGTATGGCTTGGTGGGCATGGCTTGGTGGGCATGGCAGGGGAACGACACTGCAAAATCTCCATTTCCACCCCACTCCAGGGGAAGGATACTGCAAAATCCCCATTCCCTCCCCACTCTGGGGTCAGCCAGAGGTGGTATTTGCCGGTTCTCCGAACTACTCAAAATTTCTGCTACCAGTTCTCCAGAACCTGTCAGAACCTGCTGGATTTCACCCCTGTATCAGACCCAAATTGACTTCCTTGCCCTGGACAAGGAAATCCCCCTTCAATCCCATCTCAACCAAAGCATAGAAGTCTCCCCACCAGCTCAGACTTTAGGCTGAGGCAGCCCTCTTAAGGAACTGCACCTGAGTAAAGAGCTGTGAAACCCTAACCTTCCATCTTCCACCAGCTGATGGCCTCAAGATTCCTTTTCCTTTACAATGGATTTTTCCCAGCTCTGTTGACCCCACTTAAAGGGCTGTTCGGTCTAACATCAGAACTTACCCCAGCTACAAGGGCAAGGACCTGCCTAGCTTCCCCAAACTGGGCAGCCAATCAGATCCTTGTAGGCCTCAACTTCTTTAAAAATCTTTGTTCTTCCATTGGGTCCCTCTTTCTCATAAAGCAGACAACCAAGAATCATTGCAAGGGATATGATTCTCCTCCTCAGTGTTGTGCTCTTTCTTCAGTCTGAATCCACAACACCATTATTCTTTTTCTCCCTCAGGCGTAAAAGTGCATCATTGCACACATAGCTACACATAGTTGTAGCTATGTGTACATCACTGCACACATATAGCTACAACTATGGTTGTAGCTGTTGGAAGAAGTGCCTGGCTACTAAACTACAGAATTCAGTGGCAAGTTATGCAGGAAGAATTAACTCTTAAATAACCAAGTAGTTTTTCCTTCATATTCAGTTTCCAAGTGTGAGAGGGTTTTTCTAACAGGGCCCGCCACGTAACTTTATTTTATTTCCATAACACCACTCAGTGTCTCGTAACAAATTGATTCGAATTATTTGTTTCTTAGATTTTTTAGAGATCATCAAGAAACAAAAAAGAAAACAATATACTTGCATAGAAAATTAAATCAGGTTTCAGAAAAGATCATTTTTGTAAAATGCTCATATTATTTACCCCTTCTCATAATGATAAAACTAAGTACACATTTACTTATCTAAACAAATAATTACTTCAAAGGCCATATTACATGGAAGTTTTTTGTTAAAATCCCTGTATGTTCTTAAATCTAAATTCAGTATTCCTTAGGAGTGAATTTGTAGAACACATAGAGATGAGGAGATGTCATTTCATTCTCTGCAGCCTCTGTGGCGTTAGAAAGAATAATTGTTCCAAGAACAGCAACCTGTAGAGGTCATTGTTTTGAGTGATTTCTCACAGGAGGAAATGGAAGAGCAAAGTCTTTCTGAGCAACTTCACCTCATTAAATCAGCTCAGCAAGTTGCCAGATAATGGTCATTGGAGGGAGGTTTTGATCTCTTGCCCAAGCAGGCTACCTGAACACACTCCTGATCACCAGATATGGTCAGGAATATTGGAGGAAGCTACTGGAGATGAAAATTCACGAAACCATTCTCTTGCAGGGAAGAAGAAAGTGGATTTATTGACATAATAGTCTGCATATAAATTAGCTTGACCGAGCTATAAGGCATCAAATTCCCAGGCAGTAAAAGGCTGCTATTTTAGGCTGAAAAGAAAAGAAAAGAAAAGAAAAGAAAAGAAAAGAAAAGAATGAAACGGAGAGGGTTTTCTTAAAATAGAAAGGTGCAAACAATGCTATCACACTAAACCATCAAAGAAGGTGGATTACAGATATCAGGAATTCTAATCTTTTTGCTGTAAATTAAATGAAACCACAATGTTTGGAATGAAATTTAAACTCGCTTGATCTTTGGTTATAGAATGTTGCAGTGCTTAAGGTAACAGCCTGCCAGGGGCAGTGCTGATCATTTTGGCAATGCAGTGATGGAGAGACTTCACATTTGTGCTAAGCTAGACGTGTTCTTTCTGCCCCTTTATCCATATTTAGATTCCTGAGTGAAAGCAGCCAAGTAACGCATGCCTGTTCACTAATTAAGATGCTGCAAACATCCGCCCACTTAACCCACCGCAGCATACATTAGTTTCACTGTTCGTCTTTCTTTTAGCATTGATTGCAGCCTAGATGTTGTGTAGGTGAGGAGAAGGCTGCAAATGAGGGTTGTCAAAATCTTACCTTATTCTCATCCCTTGACGCAAATACACCTACTAGAGCTTTGAGAGGGATCTCTCTCTCTCTCTCTTTGGCCGACTGCTTGAGCCAAGCACCACCATATTGCTGGACTTGAAGTAGTGAGTGTAGTAAAGCTGAAGAACAGGAATGTGAGCTTAACCCACGGGGAGTGAAATGTGTTCTTTGTGGCCTGGAGGCCTGGAATTGGTTTGGACATTTTGATAATCCACCTTAGTGCGTTTATAAATTCTGAAGGTAACTGCCCCAACACATAAACAACAACATATCTCAGCTATATTTCCATTATTTATAATTGTTTCTCTCTCCCTTTTCTTTCAACCCTTAATCTGCTCTTTCGTGAGTTCAGAGCTTCATGAATTCAAAGACAAGAAACAGAACTTGCAAGGACTAAGAGTCATTTAGGTGAGATGGGCAGAGTAGAAATGTGATAAATAATAAGTGGGGTTAGTGTATCTCCTTGTTCTCTCTGCAGCTTTCAGTACTATTAGTTACGCTATTCTTCAGGGGACATGGCCTTGCAGGTTCTACCCCCTTCCTCTGGAATAAATTCCAGTCAGTATTAACGGGTTGTGGAGAGGTTAAGTCCATGTGCCCTTTTTGCTGGGTTCTTCAGGGCTTGACTTTCTCCCCGCACTTCTTTAACATTTACATAAAGATTCTGGACAAGGTCACTCAGAGATATGGAGTGAAGTAACATCAGAAGGCTGGTGATACCATTTGTATATCTTTGGTCTTGGGCTGCCCAAATAATGCTATGAAGGTTCTGTCTTTGTAGCTGGAGGCTTTGGACAACTGGATGGGGGAAGAACAGGTTTCAAATCTATCCAGGTTTTTAGGGCCTGCTGGATTTGGTGATTTTTCCATCTTTAGTTCTAGGTGGAGTTGTACTACTCTGTCAAAATCAGTGCACAGTTTTGGGGTCCTCCTGATCTCACAGCTCCTGTTTAAAGAACAAGTGGCAGCCATAGCCAGGAGAGCTTTTATATAGTGTTGATTAGATTGTCCCCAACCCCGCTAGCCTTTCATAAAACCCTTAAGACGCAGCTTTTCTCTCAAGTGTGGCGGTTGGGAGGGGGTTGAGCCTGTCAGTTGAATCTCTTTGTTATTGACTGCTTTGCGCTTGATGTACATTCTTCTTTTGCTTTGTATAATTTATTTATCCTGATTGTATTGATATTTTTATTGTGTTAGATGTCTAGAGTTGCCCATGTGAGAGGGAACAGCCATATACATCTACTAAATAAATAAATACATCCATAAAGCTCTCCTCCAATAATTTGTTGAACAAATAGGGAGCACCTGCACTACCCCTAGGAAACCACTCTTCCTAGAAATAGGAGAGACCTGAGCCAATCAAAGAAATAGCTCCTTGAATGAGAAGAGACCGCTAGTTTTACAGCTGGCTGAAATGGTTTACTTTGCTATTGTTAAAAACCTGCTACTACATGAAGAAGTAGAAAAGATATGTTAAGTAAGATACATTTATTCCTTATTTCCTCAGCTAAGTATCAAATTACTTTAAACAATATTTTTAAAAACCTTTTCCTTTCCTTATAATTCAAAAGGGGAAGGTTAAGTTAGGAGTTAGGTTTTACTAAATGGAATCTAATATAATATCATTATTTTTCTGAAAATTGCAATTGGAGAAATGAATTAATTTTATATCACCTAATTCTTTATTTCAAAGACAAGCCCACTGGAATTTGCTTTCTTGCAGGTATGTCCAAGAAAACAAATATTCAAGTTCACTGGAATTGCAAAATACTGCATACACTTATTATGTTTCTTTTTATTACTTAAAGACAATACACAGAGTATAGTTAAATACCATGAATAAGGTTTTTATCTTAGGTTAATAAATAGTTGTACCAAAAATAATTAGGCCTTTTTTCTTATATTATTTTGCTTCTTTGAGGAAGCTGTTAACACTTTTCCCTAACCATAAAAATAATTCCAATTGAATTAGATTGGGGCTTATCACTAAATAGAGGATTGATGTAGTAGCTTGAAGGTGCTGCTACAAAATTAAGCCAAGGAGAAAATAATTCATTAGACAACCTCAAGCACTCAAAATATGGAAAGGATAACTTATGCAGTCATTTCTTTTTCCATTCATAGGTTTAAGCAGCACTTTTTTTTGTCCTTGTATCAATACTGGATCAGAGTATTGGAAATAACAAAGAACGGTGAACTAGAATATCATACTAATGGAAATACTAGACTTAAGTAAAATGTACCTGATTAAAAGTAGACACACTAAAAAAAACAGAACCTTTTGCACCTGATTAGTTCTACCATTTTGGTGGCGTTTCAGACACCAGAGGTGTGGGCAGGGTCCTTAGTCCTTCTTGGACCCTAAGAGGCCCCTGCTTCAGGCCCAAGAATGCTATCCAGCTGCTGTCAGATGCTTTGGCAGTGTTGTTTCATAGGAAAGGGAGAATTGACATCTTGTGCTCTATATCAGGCTTACAATGTGCTAAAAAAGCCTCCAACAGAACCCAAGGCTGTGCTAATGTCATTCCTCCCAGGCGATTTCTGTTGCAGGCTCCCCCTTCTCACATTCGTTGTCAGTTATTTTAAGAACAATTTCAAACCTTCTCCGTGGAAAGTCAGTGCTCTGTGCAATAGAAAATAAAACCTATTTCTGAAAAAGCATCAACGGGATTTTCTCTGAAGTGTTCCAGTGCCTTTCGGTTTCTCTTTGTTTTGTTTGCCAACAGTATGTCGGTAAGATTTCTTTGAATAATTGACTTTCACCCATCCGCCTTCGCTGACTTTGCTTTCTTCCTCTTCTTCTTCTGTTTCAGTTTTCAAGGGCATCCCTGGTATTGATTTGTGCTGCTGCGGGTAATGAGGGTGTTTTCTCTCATGCGTCCTTGGCAGATGTTGATATTGATTGAAGGTTGACTGGGAAGACTTAGAATATTTCCCAGCATTTCTCAGTGTCCCTGGAGCAGCTGGGTTTCTTACCCAATGCTTTCCAGCTGCCGCCCCTCCAGGAGAAACGCTGCTGTGATAGTTATTTCTGTTTCTGGTTTTGGAGCTGCCTCTTTCCGATGGACTATCTGAAGTCGAAGTCGCACTGGAGCTGCTGCTTCCTTTGGAATTCAGATGTAAAGATGATAAATAGGTTGTTGGTGATGAGCTTCTTGACTGAATGAGTGAGGTAATGTGATAGGTAGTGGGCACTGAAGTCCGCCTCACAGCAGCCGCGTAAGTGTCTTGATTGTGAAGGTAGGGTAAAAAATGGGTTAAGTTGTTGGGACTGTGGGGACGGGAATGTTGGAGAGAAGGGCTGCTTGTCACACGGTGCATTTTCAGTGCATTCATCCACTGGCAGTCAATACCTGGAATGAAACAAATGGCACCATCAACTTTAATCCCAAGTAGTCACAAGAGAGCTGATAAGATCCTGATATTACCCCTTTGATAGCTGTAGCTACTGGAGTCATTAATTTGCTCCGGGACCCATAATGGATTGATTCTTCCTTGCAATCTCCAATGGAGTGTAGTAATTAAAGGCACCAAAACTAGAAATTGAGAGAGAGTGAGTTCTAGTCCCACTTTAAGCATGAAGCCAGCTGGATGACTTTGAGCCAGTCATTGTCCCCCAGAACTAAGAAGAAGGCACAGGCAAACCACTTCCCAAAATCTTGCCAAATCCATTTGCAGGGATTTGACCAGGCAATTGCCAAGAGTCAAGACTGACTGGAAGGTGTGCGCATGCACGCGCGCGCACGCACACACGCGCACACACACACAGAGTATATGAACTCCCTATCTGAAAGTGCATCTTCAAGGTATAATGTTTCTGCAGTTGAACTCTGTTCTTCAGACACTGTTATGATGATTTTAATTGCAGAGATTTGCAATGTAACTTTAACCACCTCACTGATTAGACAGATTTTCTGTTAACTACACATACTCCCAACACAACCCCCACCCCTAAGCAAACAGCACATCACAGATCTTTAGAGCTGACATCTTTCATCAGTATCCTTTGGTTCAAAACTGATGATACAGGTGCAATTCAGAAGTACTCCAAGTGGGACACAAGTCATTACAACTTTAATTACATCTTTAAAACTTACTGAAAATAATAAGACATAATTATCAGAATGTTTCTTTCTGTATAAATGAGAGCCAGAACTGTTAAGGTGTTATAAACAAGAAGGTTATGATTTCTGGGCCTCTGTTGGGCATGAAAACTGTCTGGGTGATTTTGGGCCAGTCCCTCTCTCTCAACCCATCTCATAGGGTTGCTCCTGTGGGGAAAATAGGACGAGGAAGGAATATTAAGCATGTCTCCTTGAGTTGTAAAAAAATGAAAGTGACAAATAAACATAATAAATATTAAATGCCCTCTGCAAAAGCAAGACTTTTGTTTCTCTCTTGATGAACTGCAGACCCTTTGAATGAGTGATAGGTGGGGCTTTTAGATAAAAAGGTTTAAAAAGCACTGCATTAGACTCCGGACATTTGGTTGCTACAAATATATTCGTTGCATTGGTTATTCTTATTTCAAACAGTAAGGAATACAGCAGATTGGAAGATGAGGGTTTTAGGCGCAAAACAAAATGCAACTTCAGGAAATTAATAAAAATATATTATAATCCAATTTAAGATCATGACTAAAGTATGGATGGTTAAAGGCAAAAGAGAGAGAGGGTTTTAGATGCAAGTGTTAATGTACTTCAGCCTAGGATTCTAGAAGTGCAATGTGCAAATTCTGTTCTGTTCAAGGCCTGTTCCCATCTATGTACAGCATGACAAGATGCTCACTTCAAAACACGGTTTGGTCTGGCCAGGGGTGGGAGAGGAGTACTCAGGAATTATAAGAGGCAAAATGGGTTCCTTAATTATCTACACCTTACTGGTTCTTTAAGAAACTCCCATCTCCTAACAAAGAAACCAAAGAGACCCCACATTTTGCTTCCACACAGTTTGAGGGTACAAAATGGATGGAGATTTCAGACCAACCTTTTACATTTCCTTAGTCCTTCCAGTTCACACCTAGAGGCCAATGGGTTATTTTAGAGATCATAGTTTTTCAACCTCAGCAACTTTAACAAGTGTGGACTTCAACTCCCAGAATTCCCCAGCCAGCAGCTTAAAGTTGCTGGGGTTGAGAAATGCTGCTTTAGAGAGACCCTTTCCCTCTTAGCAAGTCTGGCTTTGGGGCAAGGGTGAAATTCACTTACCTTCCCTACCGGTTCGCAAATGTGCGCACACTGTGCGCACACTTGCTTCGCTCGTGCGTGTGTGTCCACACATGCACAAAGCCTTCTGCGCATGCATAGAGGCTGAAATCGTCGCAAAAAAGGGACGTCATGACATCCGCGTGGGTGGGCGGAGCCTTCCGCAGCCGCTGCTACCAGTTTACCTGAGCCGGATAGAACCGACTGAATTTCACCCCTGCTTTGGGGGGCGTGCTGGTTTTTGAAAAGGTTTTCTTTCTCTGGCATTTGCTCTTTCTCCAAACATTGCCTCAATTGACTTACTGGAATTGGATCTGCTCCGAGGGTTGCCTTCCACGTTTGGGAGAGATGTCTGTATTTTCAGCTGTACTGATTTCACTTCATCCTGCAGTTTCACCTGACTCCATTGCACTTGCTGGATGTGTTTGGTAGATTTGGGAGAGTGGACATCAGCCTATCCAAGAGAGAAAAACAAGCTCTTTTTCAGAACCCCACAAGAACACGCCTAATTTGTCCAGATTTTTAATGTTTGATTCTGAAACAGATAGTTCAGATAGTCCTCGACTTACGACCACAATTGAGCCCAAAATTTCTCTTGTTAAGTGAGACATTTGTTAAGTGAATTTTGGCCCATTTTACAACCTTTCTTCCCACGGCTGTTAAGTGAATCACTGCAGTTGATAAGTTAGTAAGATGGTTGTTAAGTGAATCTGGCTTCCCCATTGACTTTGTTTGTCAGAAGGTCGTAAAAGGGGATCACATGACCTTGGGACAAAGCAACGGGTCATACGTATGAACTAGTTGCCAAGCATCTGGATTTTCATCATGAAAATCCAGATGCTCATATGATCATGGGGATGCCACAAAGGTCGTAAGTGTGAAAAATGGCCATAAGTCACTTTTTTCAGTGCGTTGTAATTTTTATTTTATTTTTTTCTTTGTGCCCTTCCACCTCAAGCAGTGATGGACGTTCTTTTCACTATTGGGTTTTAATAGAATCATTTAGTAGTTATGGCACTTCAAGTCAATTATCTTTTCTGCAAGAGGAAGAAGTCACTAAGGATTTCTGGTTGCCGGGCTCTGCTTGTGGCAATGTCCCTTTAAACTTGCTGCCAGTCTCTAATTCCCGTGAGGAGGCTGCAGTCTGAAAGGAGCCCGGGTTGTTTTCCCAGTTCACAGAGAGCAGCTCTTCTCCACTTCTAAGGCACGCAAGGCCAGAATTTCCCTGTCAGCCTCTCTCACTGCTTGAATCCTCGTGACAGATAGAGCTGAGATTTCAATTATTAACCTCAGTGTGAAGTATCTTCACACATTGGTCTTTATGAAACACCTTTCTTTTTTTGTAAATATCCAAAACCCTACTCATACAAAGACTAATTCCCTCCCCATTATATGTTGCTAAATTGGTTCCATTTTTTAATTTTATATTTTCCTTCTTGCCCCTTCCCTTCTCCTGTTGTATCTCTGCTAATTAGCAATGTGTCAAAAAGATAAGAAAGGCGATCCTTTCGATAAATGTTACCTACCCCAACTGTTAGTCAAAGGAAAAAAGAGAAAAGAAACTTTTTAAAACTTACGTGATCAAGTTTTCCCAGTGAGCAGTCTGAACATGGTTTATAGCATTCAGATTTATAGGAAATTGGTCATTTAAAAGTAATTACAAACGTTTACAAAAGCGAGCCCTAAAATTTAGAAATGCAGGTTTCTCATTGTGCAATCACGTTGGCAGAATGAGTGTCTCGCTTTTATTTTACTTCAAACACTAACCTCATAAGTCACTGTGCACTCGACAGTCTGATCTTTTCCTATCCCAACAATCCACTTCTCCATCACAAATGGAGGCTGCAAGAAAAAACCCCACAACATTTATAGGTATCCTTTGCCTTGCTCCTCCAACTTTGGAGGGGCTGTTGTTTTATTAAACTGAGGACTTTTACATGTCTGACCTCTGTTAAAACATACACATTTTAAAAATATACATTGAAAAAGTGGAAAATTTTTACAAAGGTTGTAATCTCTTTTATCATCGCTGTTGGGCTGTAATTTTAGCATATAAAAGAAATGGGCTCTAATTTTCTGTTTGAATCTAAATTTGGCCAAGAATCTCCTCTCAATTTCTAATTCTGAAGGGTTATGAATATTCAGAAGGGAAATTCTACTAATTAGCAGAGCTTTGCATGCTTCAAAAATGATTTGAAAGAGATGATTCCCAAACATGCCAGAGAACAAGCATACCACCGCTTTAAAGCAGCCATGTTTTTTTAAAAAAGAGGAATCAACTCTGGCCACAACCCACAGAAATAAAAAAAAAAGATGTAGCTGCTATAAAGGGATGCTGTGCTCATATCCTAGTATGCTATGAAACACCTTATGCAGTTCATTTTTGAGCCATGTCCCATCCTATTCTTTAGGATGTGTCAGGTACCCCTGCTTTGGCTTTAGATCATAGATCTCTCTCTTAGCATCACCACTCAGCATCACTGCAGTGAACCAGAAAAACCTCTGGACAGGATCAGACAGATCTGGGATGGGGAACCTTTTAACTCTAGAGCAGGGGTGTCAAACTTGTGTTGTCACGGAGTCATCACGTGACATATCGCGGCTCCCCCCCCCCTTTGCTAAACCAGGCATCGGCGTAGCCAGCTCGTGACGCATCCAGCCCGCGAATTTGATTCCCTTGTTCTAGAGCAGTGGTAGGCAAACTTGGCTCTTTCACACCCTGTGGACTTCAACTCCCAGAATTCCTAAGACAGCT
>JANHZT010007219.1:268502-278562 GCA_032468215.1 Stegonotus admiraltiensis | reverse complement strand
ACAAAAGTATGAAGGCTATTGCTTAATGCATTGTAAGCCGTCCTGAGTCTCCGGAGAAGGGCGGCATGTAAATCAAAATAAAAAATAAAAAAAATCTTTGGATTTTGAGGTGCAGCTTTTAGGAGGGATACAGGGGGCTGCAGAGGGGGCCTGAATGAAGAATCAGGAAAGACCCAGTGCATGAATAGAGTTTATCTCATCTCTAGATCCTAGCCGGGGTTTATTGGGAAAAATTGTATTATAATTAACTGAATAACTAAATGCTACTGGAACCATACAACATTCTTCTTACCTCCTAAAAATAAAATATTGGAGTAGTGTGTGAAATACCTTCTTAGCTAGCTTCATCTAATTGGTTACATTGTGTGTGTGTGTGTGTTTGTGCTTGGCCCTTATAATTTGTACATTTTTTTTCTGGGGCAATTTTTCTGATATTTTCCTTTGTTATAAGTCACAGCTAATAACTGGTGGAATTTTTCTGAAGCCAGAGTTTCCTTCAGGAACTAGGATTTTAATCTGAGGGACAATTAGCATTAACATTCTTTGACTTTTTTTTAAAAGCTACACTGTTTTATAATGTTATTCATGTCAAAATTATGGCTGTGGCTGCCTTTATTAAAGCTGATTTTAATTTTTAAAAAATAAATAAATTGTCCCAGCAGGTCACAAATGAAGAATTAGCTTCTTCAGTTGCAGTCACGTCAACCATCACCAGGGAGCACACAGCCAAATTCCACCTTCCTACTCCACAGGCTTGGCAGACATGTACCCCTCTGGTCACCGGCTTCCAGAACATTTCTGCAGCGACACAATTCAGCTACTTCCCTTTTTGAGACCCCCTTGGTTAGCAACCATTCCCAAATATGACAGTAATAAATGGTATTTCTTTTTCTGACCAGTGAGTGCATTTATGACCAAATTTCTTGCACATGATAACAAAAGTCCTCAGTGTGAAACTGATTAAGGTCTAGTCAGGCAGCAGCGCCAGCTGGCCAGAGGGTTCTAATGAACTAATTAAGGTCACAGAGCTGAGCTTGTGGTTAGCACTTTTTAGGGATGTGCTGCGCTGCAGAGAAAAGCAACTCAGGAAGAGATCGCTTGTTTGGGCAATCTCTCAGCTCCATGAGGGAGCAACAAAAGGAGGAAAAATTGGCTGGATGCCAGACACTGTGCAAGAGAACTTTATAAGATGGCAGCAACCAGTGATTTTCACAGCATCTCTCTCTCTCAGACATGTATTCACTCAGTGACCATTTCATTTAAAGAGCAAGTTGTTGGAACAGAATAAGGTTACTAAACAAGAAGAGAATGTTGGGAACTGTTGGGATCACACGGCAGAATGAAATCCAGTCTGTGCATATTAATCTAATTCAGCAGTCCCCAATCTTTGTTGCGTGGCAGCCCGGCTGGGGCCTGGGCCACGCACTCATGCAGCTGTTGCACAAGCAGCATGGTGGCCCGCACATGCACGATTGCCTGCAGGCCCACAAAAGATGAGCTGTGCACATGAGCATTCCAGCCAGCTGCTTGCATGCCAATCCCGAATAGGCCATGGCTTGGTAGTAGACTATGGCACAGAGGTTGGGGACCCCTGATCTAATTCACACCAGGAACGTCTGTCACTGATCTCAGATTCATGACACTCCAAGTCAGTTTCTGTGGTTTGCAATAAGGTTTTTTTGTCCAAGGACAAGTTGGACAAAACTGAACGTTACATAGCTCTACAGGCTGGTCCAGGTGACCAACATTTCAAAACATTAAAATGTATTAATGGATCCATCTCAGATTTGAGATTGAAGTTGATTGATCAAAACATTGTATTTTAGGTGTGTTAGATTCCCTGAAGAATGTACTTTAAAGCAGGGGTCCTCAACCCCAGTTCTGTGGACCGACACCAGTTCATGGCATGCCAGCAACAAGGCTGCACAAACAAGCAAAGCCCCATCCATGGGATGCAGGCAGCATGCAAATCCACGCCCCCTGCGGTCCATCGAAAAACCTCTCTCCTCAGAATTGGTCCCAGAAAGTCCAGTTGCCTCTTGAAAAAGCACTTTTGGGACAACCATGACCTCGATGACTGAGAATCTCCATAAACATTACCATAACTACAAACTTACCTTTGTCATTTTTAAAATCTCGACATCAGGTAGATTAGTGTTAAACGTCACGTCTTTTATATATGTTATTGCAATTTCATCCCCATCCATTTCCATATACATTTTCCATTTGCAATCCTAGTTTTGGAAAGAAAATACAAAATATTAAATTGCAGTGGATTCTGCTATGAATAGAAAGCTTCTCCTCCTGTCTCTGCAGGCATCACCCCCATATTAGTAATTATATATGTTTTTATGAATAAGTATATAGAGTTGAACTTTGATGATGATGATGAAACAATATAAAAGTAGCCTGAAAAGCAAAAGTTCTTTGAGTTTCTGTCACAAGAGAAGAAGCAATCTACTTTGCTAGTTCGATGTATGTTTTAAGCTGAATCACTGTTAGCTGGTCTCTGGAGTAGCCCAAGTGGCTACAATAACATTTCCCAAGTGTGTTTCTCTTCCACCGAAAGGTACAAAACCCAAAATGCTGTCAGGCCTGGGGGTCCCAGGGGACTGGTAACATTCCAAGATAGCTCCATTATTGTAGTTAACATCCACTCTCTTCTTTTTAATATTTTAATAATGGTTATTTTTTATTTTGTTACTTGTTCTGCTGCCCATAGTCACCTTTTCTGTGAGGTGGAAGGCTATACAAATTTGATGTATAAATAAGTGAGGGAAGGAATTTGGACTCTCTTCTAATATTCTGGCGCTGTGGGGCAGGAAGAAAAATAGAAGGAGCAAGTCTCCAAAAAATAAGTTTTAAGCACCAAATTAAAATCTTTATACTGGAAATGTGCTTCCCTACAGAGCAAGAACAATCTATGTTTGGATGTTTCTGAAATAATCAGTGTTCAGTTACTTTTTTACATACATACATAAATACTCTCACTTTTAAGGTAAGCCATGTTATACAAAGTGCCAAAAAAAGAATAGGAAGTGGCAAGCCAAAGAAATTAATGTTTAGGATAAGATTGGAAAAAGAAATATAGAGAGGTAGTCCTCAGAGTATGACCACAAGTGGAATCAAAAATCTAGTCATAAATTGTGTGGTTCTAAGTCAAGACACTCATGTGACCGTTTTTCTATTTTTTTAGATTTTTCATGGTTGTTAAACAAGCGGTTAAGTTAAGAAAATGCCACGGTCATTAAGCAATGCTATTCTTTCAAATGGGCGTTTTTTAGAACTTATTTCTTCTTTGCTCCCCACACTTTGAAAGTGTTCCATCCCCACTGCGTTCAAGATACTGTTACGTTTCTTCTCGCACCCAGTTCCAAATAAGGCTGTGACCAGAGATATGATATAACCATTTCTGATTTGTTTTGACACATTCTTTCTCCATTATCATTTGTATCCTGATCACTATTTTTTTTACTAGTATATGCCTCTCTTAAAACTTCTCATCCATTTCCCCATCTTTAGTAATATTCCTTCAAGGTACACAAAACAGGTACTTGCTTTAGGGTGGGGTTTTGTTTTGTTTTTTGCCATTTATGTTTGATTTACAATTATTCACTCTGTTTTCAGTCTCAAACACTATCTGGTCTTTGATGTATTAAATTTCAGATGTATACTCATACAATCTAGCTAGTTTGTTAGTGATTTCTGCTTTTAAATCCCTGACTCCCTTTGTCTCATTGTCCTTTTGGCTGCCCTACACCACAGCACTCCTTGCCAGTAGTGGTGGCGGCAGCAGTACTGGGGCTGAGAAAGAGACCTGGGGCCTTCAGTAGTCTCAGCCAGTTGCCACCATCCCCGGGCCTCTTCTTTGCCCTCATGTTGCCCCTGCCACCGAAGAATAATGCCCCAAGCCCCAAGCCACAGCCAGCCACCCCAGTGCCACAGTTGAAAGCCCCAGCCGCTTCCACCACTCTCCGTTCTGCTGATTCTGCTATCCCCAATTGACCTTCGCCATCTTCCTCCCACTGCTGATGAGGTGTACCTTGTGTCTATGCAGGCAGCTGCTGGCTATGCCAGACCTTCCCAAGGCCATTTGGGCCATTGTCCAGATTGCTCATGCCATTTTTGCGACATTTTAGAAAGCCTTTGGAAAGCCTTTGAGGCCTTCCAAAGCATTGCGAAAACGGCATGATCGTAAGTGTAAACAGCCTGCCCAGTACCCAAGCAGCTGTAACTTTAGGGACTGGGCACAGTTATCATTTGTTTAGTGCCACTATAACTTCAAACTGCTACTGAGCGGATGGTCATTATGCGACGATTACCTGTAATCCCATTTTGTAGTTCAGCTAATTTGGATGTAATTCCCCTGAGCTTCTAGAGAGGACATTCGGTGTGCAAGTCAACTACCCTGTTACCACAGATTCACATTTTTTTGTTCACAACTGAATTAGGCTAATTATGTAAAATTTCACAAACACATACATACAGCCTCCCCCCCTCCCCCCGCCATTTTATATTCCAGCCTCCCTCCTGCATTCCATCTTAACATGGATTGCTATAATCAGGATAATTAATCAGGCATTGCTGCAGAGCTGCCTGAAAAAAAAAATCCCAACCCAAGGGATTTGGTACTCCATTTCCCTCAAAAGAAAGCTCTTAGACCCCAGTTAGCAATGCCCCATTACCCCTTATGGAGTCAGTCCAAGGACAAATATTTCAGGGATACGAAATGAAAATATCCTGCCAGTATAAAACAGGGCTTTTCAGTGTCAATGGCTTGATATGTTGCCAAATAGGATCAACAGTATAATTCATGTATTAGATTTAACTATATGCATTTTAGACTTGCTGCCTATTACAAATACAGAAACATTTCTCTGTTCGTTCTCTTCGTGTATAAAAATGAAAGGCTACGGCTGCCTGACTCAGTGGTATAATCTTAAAAGGTGGTCTATAGAATACAGTGGGGGAGAAAAGCACATTTTAAATGGTAAGTGTAACTTTACTCTCCACACCTATTGCTAGCAGGTGATGGGTGTTCTACCAACAGTACAGCTGAAGTTTTGTTGCGGGATTAAGTGGCATCACCATGACAATCTTCTTAGCGTAGGAAGAAAGGAAATCTTTTTCATGGAACTACTGAAGATAAGTTAAAATATGGGGGGGATGAATGTCTAACAGAATTCTTCAAATATGTGACAAGAGAAAATGGCAAGTCCTCACAAGTCAAAGCAAAGCAAGGAACTGTGGAGGTATTGCAGTGCAATCTCAAAAGCCAAGTCTTCTGATTTCACTGAAAGTTACTCCCATTTAAGTATGTACAAGATTAGATTTCAATTCGTTTTCTTCCTTTTCTCATTATGCTGGTCCATAAGTCTCATTCTAATAGGCCAAAGGAATTCTAAGTACTCATTTCTGTATATTGCCGGAGGTTTAAAGAATGAAAATAAATGATGGTAAATGGAGATAAGTCCAGTTACTTTTTTAAAAAAAAATCCAGCAATAGTTTCTGGTGGTTGAAACATAATGATTCTATAGGAAACACTGCTACTCTGTATAAATGGAAAATAGCTCATAAAGGTTCCATGTCTCTATTTATTTTTATTTATTTGTTTACCTGTATCCTGCCTTGATTATTTTTACAAATAACTCAAGGAGGTGTAACATAAGTTTTCGTGTCTCTCTCTCTCTCTCTCTCTCTCTCTCTCTCTCTCTCCCTCCCCTTCTCTCTCCTCCCCCTCCCCCCATTGTTTGCTAATTTAGGTTAATGAAAATAACTACAAATAACATTTCATTACTAGCATGTTGATAACTAAATTGCATTTTAGGGAGTTCCAGTCTTCCATAATTCACTGAATTTGGTGACTCTGGTCATTACGGTCATTGATGTCAATCATATCCTATTAATACTGCCTTGGAATAAGTACATTTTTCTTCTGGGAATACAGAACTTGTTTACTGGCCTGAAGCTGTTCCATCTTCCCATTTTAAGCAATCTTTGATCCATCATGGCTTTGTCATCTATAAGTCACAAGATAGAAAAGGCAAAGTAACCCTGATGAACATGATAGTGATACCATATATTAAATATTACTAAGAAAATACATTAATATTTAGGAATTTACTATAAATTGTATTTCAATAATTTAATATAAGTAGAACTGTACATGGTTTGCAAATATTGGGAAGAAGTGCCTTGGATCTTACATGAACATGGGCCTCTCTGCTGAGAGTCAACTCATTTGAGAGGTACTTAAAGCAGTGGCATCTATTATTGGGCTCACTCAGAAGAAGACAAAGCTGCTTTAATGAATAGCTCATGCATGATCGGAAGTACTTCTGAATCCCTTTGGAGGGGTGCACTGTTCTAATGGTAATCGCCAATCGTCATCCTGTGATTTAATGCTCTGAAGAGCAGCTCATAGCACTGGGGGTAAGAATGATGCTCTTTAAAATACAAATGAACTGGATACATCCTATAGAAGTGAGACAAGGGTACTCCCACTGAAAAGCAAAACAAAGCTTTGAATCACATGGAGTGAATCCAATCATTCTGCAGATTTTGCAAATGGCTATTGAAGGATGATGCAAGAAGGAAACAAAGCTTCAAGGCAAGGCAAGGGAAACCTGATCTTTAAGCAGAGTGAGATGCCCAACTCTAGCAGGCAAGAAAGGCCAGCAAATTATTAGTTATTTGGATTATTATTATCATGATTGCGATCATCTTATTTTCATTGCCAGAGGAAGAAACTTTTCTGAGAGGAGTTCTCTTTCAGGTTCCAGAAATGACCATCCACCTATGGGTATGGTGACCTTTGAGTGGAATCCATGGATTTTCCATTGTTCCTCAGGTGATTGTGGGTAGCAACTGTACTAATTTTGCCTCTGTCAAATAGTGACAACCCATTTTTTAAAAGCAGCTGTTTTTTTTAATATTAGCCACCAGCAACATTTGTCCAGATGTTGAACTCTACTATGAATGTAGTCGAGGTTCACAGAACTCTGCTATAGTTTGTGCTACAGTACATTTATAACTTGAAAGAGGAATGAGTTCTTTCAGAAGATTTTATTTAGAAGGTATGATAGTATAATTCAGATTTATATTGTGGTAAACTTAAAAAAATACAGGGGGAGGGGGGGAGGAATTGAACTGTTGGCAAACGGGCATTGCAGAATGCAACCTCAGAGGCATATGGCCCTAAACAAGGAGGCCTGGTCATGTTGGTGTAAAAGTAGTAGCACATTAATAATTTGAACCCCCAGTTGTTCCTTGCATTCTTTGTGATGAGGTATCTCAGTTGCCAAAGCCTGCTGTTTTAAAGGCGATAAGAACAAGAGCATCTATAGTCTTAGCACCTGGGTTATTTATCATTAAAGCGAACACTGCTACACTACATTTTATATGCCAGATTTTAAAAAAGGGAGAACACAAGTATGGTTAATTTGCTTCTCTTCTTTATATATAGTGTCATGACCCACCACTGCTTTGTCCCACGAGAGGGGTGTGTGTGTGTGTGAGGAGGGACAGAGAGAGAAAGAAGAGAGAAGAGATTAAAAAAAAAACCCCACAACTCAAAAGAAATCTGTAAGAAACTCTCCCTCAAAATTCCATTAATAACCTCTCAGCGCCTGTTTAGGTTGCAGGGTCTGGCACTAAGAATGTTTTAATCTCTTTCAGCAAAACAATGTCTCATAATGATGTACAGGACGCTTGCCGTCCTGATGAAGAATCATACATAATTCAGCACCTTTCACTTGGCACCACTGCGATATCCTCATTAGCCGTGGCTCACGGTGGCTGTCAGATGGTGTCCATGCGAACGCAGGCATTATATTGTCTTTTGAGATGTGCAGCTGCTTCCATGACACTGCCAGTACATAAAAACATGACGCCAGTTTGTTTTATTTAGTGCTAAACCTTCCAGTTTGTAAAAACAAGGCTGACACAGAGCCTGACACGAGGCAGGGAAAATAATTAGCTCTCATTTTCTCAGGCTCCTATTTCCTTCTCCCTGCTGTGCTCCCTTTCCACTAAACCACCACATGTCAGTCGAAATGGGAGGCAATTAGTGGGCTCATTTCAGTCCCCACAACTGTGCTGAAAAGAAAGTATTTATGATGGCACAATGAGCAGCTGAAAGATTAAATAACATTTGCTTTTTGAAAAGAAAATGACTTCTAGCTAAATGGGCAATTTTTGATTATTCTCAAACAAGCTTAGAGTAGTTTGGCTTTTTAAAAAAAAATACAAGAAAGGAAAATGAGTCATTTTTAGGTGAAAGAATCAAATAAAACTTGACACAGTAATGCAAATAACTGATGTTTTATTGCAAAATATGTAAATGTGTTATAGCCTTAACAATGGCCTCTGTCTTGGGTCGAGGGAGACTGCTGCCAAGTATTCACCAATACAGGAAAAGGTTGCTAAACAGCAGGTTGTTGTTGTTGTTGTTGTTGTTATTGATTCCCATTTTTAATAGTATTAGGGAAAAGATTTTCATTAAAAGTAATAAACAAATAGAGTGAAGCATCAGTATATTTAAGTTGTAGGGTTTTTGTACTGCAGGGACTTTTACCAGATGTCGGAAAGCATCCCAAATCTAATGCAATTTTGGCTGAGAATGGCAGAATTAAGTCCTTGAATGCAATTAAAACAGGCTTTATTTTTTTAAAATAAAAGAAAAATGCTTTGCTTGCTGTTCTCTTTATTTTGAGTATTGTAAGGTGGAATTTATGCATAATAATGACTTGTTTAGGTGCTAGGAATAGCTGTGCGTCTCAAGCCCTTTTAAAACAGCAGGTTTCAGTGGGTTAGATGGAGAAATTCTGTGAAGGAAAATTATTGTTTAAAGAGAAACACCCATGATTTTCAGGATTTTCCATCGCCTAAGTGACTGCAAGAAGATATATTTAAAAATCATATTGCTTGCAGGGATGCAGCTTCTGTGAAGAACAGGAAAAGTTAGAAGATTGGGATTATGCTATACTGTATAGCGATGTTGTCATTATGGGCTTCCAATTTGAGTGCCTAATTTAAGATGATCGTGTTTATAGAGTCCCGTTTTATCTTTCTAATATATTTGAGATACTATCTCAAGGGTTTAAAAGATGCACTTTTCAAGTTGCCAAAGTTTTGTTTTTATTCAGTTCAATAATTTTGTAGAGATCTCTATAAATTCATCATGTAGATTGTAGAATGTTCTAAATATTGTTTATTTTTAACAACAATTTCTCTTATTTTTTCATTATTATTTCTCTTAGCCCTCCTCCTAAAACTGTCCATTGTGAACAATCTAGAAATAATACAGTTTCAACTATTTGCTGAAGAATAGGGTGGTCTATGCTCTTCTGAAGCTATTCTTTTTCCTTTGTAAATAGATATTTTCATAATGTTCCTCTAGGCAGGTTCTTCTACATTGGAGTAGATTTTTCAGTTAGAATGAGTTGAGTGGGATCCCGTATGCTCCATTATTCTCAAGGGACTTCCAGTGGAGCTAGTGGAAGGTCATATAACAGAAATTTTCACTGGTTCGTCCTCCTTTCTCTGCTGTGAAAAGTTTCTCTAGCTGAACTGAAATACTGTTGATCAAGGGAAGCAACCCTAAAGTTGCAGGGAGCGGGAAGAATGTTTGCAAATTATTGCCTCAAGCCCCACCCCCATCCACCCCAAGCAGACAGCCTCTCTTGAACTCAATCCCCCCTACAAATGAAAAGATTCTGATGAACAAAACTGGACTCCTATCTCAGAATTCCCAATAATTGGCTGAAAGGAACAATTAGAAAGAATTCAATGAATATTTTTTTTTTGCTCTAGCTCTAGGTAAACAAGTTTTAGTTCTCAATCTTTTTATTTTATTGGGAATTGGACTAAAGTTTATTGGGAATTGGACTAAAGTTACTAGCAGAGGTGTTTTCCAGTCAGGGTTTGAGACCGTACTGAATAAACAGGAACTTGAATAACGTTTAAGCTAGTACCATTCTACATCATTGTTTTCTCATTATAGGAAGGAAGCTGAAACATATGTTCATTTCTCTCTCTCTCTCCCTCTCTCCCTCTCTC